>CAJUYH010003685.1:0-30924 GCA_910591685.1 Galerucella tenella | reverse complement strand
AGTGTTTCTTTAATAAATCGATAGTAATTAGCCATAGTGAGTGTATAATTCTATCCCACGGTAAAAACTGTTTGAATAAATAAGAAAAACATTACATTGGTGTCAGGTGTGGGGTAATATAAATAAATAATTACTTAAAAATGGCTAAGAGACTATGTGACCTGAAAGTGACGGAACTAAAAGCAGAATTAGAAAATTGTGAGTTGGAAACGTCCGGAAAGATGAGTGAATTAGTTGAAAGACTGAAAATAGCACTGGAAAGTGAAGACTTGGATCCAGAAACATTCTTATTCAATGACGAGTCATCCACCCTAATCTCGTCAATTTCCGCTAACATTTCCTCTATGGACGAGAAGATTTCTGCTAACATTTCCTCCATGGACGAGAAGATTTCTACCATGAAGAATGAGATTTCTACCATAAAGGACGATATTTCTGCTAATATGGATGAGAAGATCTCTACTATGAAGGACGATATTTCTGCCAATATTTTGTCAATGAAAAATGACATTGCCGCTGAAGTCGAAAATAAAATTTCGTCCCTAAAATCTGATATTGAGGATGAAATTACAACAATGGAAGAGGAAATCCGGGAGTTGAAGAGGAAAGTGGCGGACTCAAGAACACAAGACATGCCAGCAGAAGAGAAGAAGATCGATCAAATACAACCCTGCAAGCCAGAAACACTCTCCAAGATAGGAGATATTGGCAGTCTTGCTCGAGTCAAGGCCCCAACGTTCGACGGAAATATGTCGTGGACCAACTATGTTAAGCAGTTTGAAGCAGCCGCTAGAGCGAATAATTGGTCCGACAGGGAGAAGGCAGTGAACTTGACCATCGCGCTTCGGGGAGATGCCTTGGATGTGCTTCAGACGATACCTCTTGGAGAAACGGATGACTTCGAGCAGCTAAAGAAGAGGTTGGACATGCGATATGGTCACGAACATCTAGAACACTTGTACCAATCTCAGATGAAGAATCGAAGGCAGAGACGTGATGAAACCCTTCAAGAGTATGAAGTGGATATTGCCCGACACTGATGCAAGCAACGTAGGAATTGGAGGAGTACTCTCACAGATCCAAGGAGGCCAAGAAAAAGTGCTGGGATATTTCAGTAAAGTCCTCTCCAAACCAGAACGAAACTACTGCGTCACGAGAAGAGAACTCTTGGCGGTAGTGAAGTCTGTGGAACACTTCTATCAGTATCTCTATGGAAAGAAATTTTTAATTCGGACTGATCATGCAGCACTCAAGTGGTTGAGCAGTTCAAGAATCCCGAGGGCCAGATCACGAGATGGATTGAACGACTCCAAGAATACGATTTCAACATCGAGCATCGGGCTGGTGTGAGTCACCGAAATGCCGACTCCCTGTCTAGACGACCGTGCCAACCAGACTGTTCCCACTGCAACAAAGTGGAATCTAAGGAAGCTGCAGTTTCAAGAACTACAATCAGCAATGAAGAATGGTCACCCACCAGGATTAGAGAAGATCAAGAGAATGATCCACACCTAAAGATAATCCGGCAATGGAAGCAAGAAAATTGGCGACCTACCTGGCAAGAAGTGTCAAGATTTTCACCAACAGTGAAGGCATATTGGGCTCAGTGGGACTCCCTTGTCCTGGAAGAAGGCCTGTTGAAACGAGTCCTTGAAAACGATGATGGTTCCGAAAATAGACGACAAATAGTTATCCCGAGATCGAGAGTAGCTGAGGTACTGAGGAACATACACGACAGTCCATTAGGTTGTCATCTGGGAGTGAAGAAAACCCTTCAGCGTGTCCGTGAAAGGTTTTATTGGATGAACAGCTCCGACGATGTGAAGGACTGGTGTAAGAAGTGTACGAATTGTGCTACGAGTAATGGACCACATCGCAAGAGAAAGACTCCCATGAAACAATACAATGTTGGATGCCCATTCGAAAGGATTGCATTAGATATCGCTGGACCATTTCCGACGACAGAAAATGGTGGTAAATACATTCTGGTTGTGATGGATTATTTTACCAAATGGGTAGAAGTTTACGCGATTCCTAACCAAGAGGCCACAACTGTCGCAGATGTATTGGTAAGAGAATTCATTAGCCGATATGGAGTGCCATTGGAAGTTCACAGCGATCAGGGAAGGAATTTCGAAAGCCATGTATTCCAGGAAATTTGTGATAAGCTAGGAATGAAGAAGACGAGGACAATGGCATTGCATCCACAGTCAGACGGAATGGTCGAAAGAATGAACAGGACCATAGGAAAATACCTGTCCAAAGTAGTTTCCAGCCACCAGAGAGATTGGGACCAGTACCTTTCCCTATTTGCATTGGCTTATCGATCTGCCATCAATGAGTCCACAGGTGAAACGCCTGCGAAAATCCTATTTGGACGCGAAATGAGGCTTCCTTGTGACCTGGAATTTGGTTGTCGTCCTGGAGAAGATCTAGCAGGAGAAGACTACGTGATCCAGTTGAGAAAAAGGATGGACGATGTACACGAATTGGTTCGAACTAATCTCCAAGTTGCCAGCGACAGAATGAAAAAAGGGTACGATACGCAGGCTACAGAAAGCAGTTTCAAAAAAGGGGACAAAGTATGGTTACACAACCCGACGAGGAGAAAGGGCTTTTCTCCAAAACTACAAAAATCTTGGGAGGGTCCATACTTAATCAAGAAGAAGATCAACGACGTCATCTATCGCATAAGTAAGATTCCCAATGGAAAACCGAAAGTAGTCCACCAAAATCGACTAGCGGCATTCGAAGGAGATCATGACAAAGAAGAAGGAGTAAACCATATCCGGGAAGTTCCTGACCCTGCCTTCGAAGAGTTTATGGGCGCATATGGAGGTACCGGTAAAGCTAGATTTGGAGTTACTACAGAGCAACGACAAGATTTGTTCACGCTCTCGGAAGAGTATTCACTGGCTTACAACATCCCAGCCAATATCAAAAAAGCACGAGGTTTAGCATTCGTCTTTCAAAAGAAGTTTGGACAATCAGAAAAACTTTCAGAACAGATTCCGACCCCTGGCAAAACACTGAAACTCAAACAAAACTCTCGACACATCTTCTATCTTGTAACAAAGGACGAATTTCAAGATCGATCCACCTACCGGAATGTGTGGGAAGCGCTACAAAGTCTTCGAGACCACGTCCACATTTTAATCTGCAGCTATTCCCCACGTAATCAGTATCCGATGAAGACAGTACCCTGTTATTTCCATACGACCGGAAAATGTAGGAATGGATCCAGTTGCCGATTTAAAAATCCAGTCCCGGCTACACAAGATTTCCAGGAGGAACTTACTATTAAGGAGGGGGCAATGTTACGAACTCACTAACTCCGAAGCCGGTCCTGTCGCAAACGATGAATGCGACCTTTCTAGAAATGTTCTTTCGCAGGTAATATCTGGACCGTTCTGGAAATGTACCAGGCCATACAATGGTTTATCGCGAATGTTCTAGAGATTCGAGTTCTAGAGATTTGAAGGAGTATATATACGTGGATTTTCGAGTGAGTCGGTAAACAGTTTCAGTATACAGTGAATCGGTAAACAGTTTCAGTATACAGTGAGTGAACAGAAGTGAATATAAATAGTGTAGAAGTTAAATTAGGACAATTATTATACCGAGTGTAGATGAATTAGACAGATTAGATAGACATTAAGTAGTGTGTATATAAATTAAGATTATTATAGTGTGTAAATGTTTCTTTAATAAATCGATAGTAATTAGCCATAGTGAGTGTATAATTTTATTCCACGGTAAAAACTGTTTAAATAAATAAGAAAAATATTACAATACTTCATTTTTTGTTTAGTACACAACGATTCACCGTCTTGTAAATATCATATAACTAACGGATAAAGTAACCTCAATTTGGGTCTATTGAATAAAAAAAAGTATTGGCTTCTACTTTCTCTTATTTAAGTATTTTCTTAGTAATAAATTGAATAGAAGGTCAGTGACTACTTCATGTAAAAGGGATTACTTATGGCAATAAGAAACTCTTCTGGTTTTAAGTAGATACTTAAAATATAAGGATTTTTCCAGTACTGGCTTATTTTTATTTGAATAAAAATAAGATCTGTCTTAAATTAATAATTTATAACTTGACGATTTTTAAGGTACCTATAAAGCATCCTTTTTTCCTACGGTAGTTGCTAGTATATTGTTAAACATGGTGGACTTCATAAATGTTCGTAACGGGAAGAACTATAGGAAGAGAAGAAGCATCAGCACAAGCAAATCTAAGCTCTTGTTGCGTTTTGAAAGTGAAAGTGAAGACTATATTTCGGATTATTTTTTACCAGAGAAAGATGAATCCAGAGGAGTTGCACTTGCATCTCGGCAAAAGATGGAGATATTCCTACGATATGTTAGTGATACCGGATTTCAAACAGATTTTGGCGTTCATCATACTACAGTGTGCAAAACCATAAGTGGAGTAGCTGATTGTATATTAGAAAAGGCCCTGCATTGGATAAAATTTCCATCTAATCTAGATGCCATGGAAGAAGCAAGAATTAAATGGTCGAATCGATTCCAAATTCCTACAGTCATTGGTGTTGTAGATTGCACTTATGTTCAAATTAAAAAACCACCAGAATTTGGCGATGATTTTATTAACAGAAAAGGATTTGCTAGCATAAATGTGCAAGTAACTTGTGATGTTAATGAATTTATTACAAGTGTAGACGCTCAATGGCCTGGAAGTGTTCACGATTCCAGAATTTGGAAACAAAGTTCCGTATATGAAATGTGGGAAGATTTCGGGGTAATTTCTGCCTTCTCGGAGATAGTGTATATGGAATTGCTCCTTGGCTATTAGTATTAACACCTTTTAAAAATCCTCTGAACCGAATTGAAGAATTATTCAATATCACTCACTCCAAGGAAAGAGTTGTAATTGAGAGAGTTCTTGGACAAGTGAAGTAAAGGTTTCCCATTCTAGGACACAAGGTTAAAACATCTTTGTCAAAAGATCCAAAAATTATTGTTCGCTGTGCTGTTTAACATAACATTAGCAAGCATTTACGAGATGGTTTTGAGTTTGCATTAGATGAAATGGAAAGTCCTGGAGACTCCGATTACGTCTGTGATAAGGCTGAAAATAGTACTACTATCCGTCAGAGAGGAACTGGGAAACGTCAAGCAATACTGGAGACAATGGTCGGTGATAAATACTAACTCATGTTAAAGCTGGATGTTAAATGTAGACTGTCATACTAAGTGTGTTTGAATAAAGCAGTTTTCTGATTTTTATAATTATTTTATTAACTAACAAGAAGTACAAACACAATATATAGGCCAATTCTGTGCACATCTGTAAGCAAATCTGTAACGCAACGAAAAAAGTAAACACCTGTAAATATAAGTAAGTACTTATAAGTAATCACTCAAAATTCAAAAGATTTTTCCAGTATTTACTTTCGAGAGAGTTCTAGTTTTTATTCAAATGAAAATAAGTATTAGCTTCTACTTAGAAGTTTTAGCTTTTTCTTATAAGTTATGACTTGCAAGTTAATACTTTTTTTTATCCAATAAACTCAATTAAAATTTCTTCACAATATCCACAACAGTTAAATAGAACAGAATAGAATAGCATATTTAGTGGAAATCAAAGCAAACAGCTGTAAAAAAAAATGCAAACATTCAATATAAGCGGTTTTGTCACTTTTATTTAAAAATACAGAACTTCAGAAACCTTCAAATTGACATCCTGTTTATAGTTAAGGAGGCGAGGTCGCTAAATGGCGACATTCTCGAGCGCTGTCGAGACCTATCAAAATCGAAAGGTAAAGTAATTTTGAAAAGATAAGCTCGTATAGTGAGAACAATTTTAGCGATGGGTAAAGCGTGTACGGTTTTTCAAAAATGTTAAAAAAACAGTTACTTGGGCATTCTCGAGCGCTTCAGATATTCATACCACGTATGCCCCTAGTGCCTATGATAACAACGGTATACTAATCTGCAAGTTTGCGTGGTGGGCATAGGCATATAAAGTAGTCAAAATTCCGGAAAAAAAATTGACTCGAGCGTGTCAGATTTTCGGAAGGGGTGTTGAGTAGGCCTCAAGGAAGATCCCTTAAAAAAAACTGACGATTTAGGCGTGACGATAAGTTACGACAAATTTTTGAAAATGCAAAAAAAAGTTCTTTTCAAATACTCGAGCGCGTCAGATTTTCATAGGGGAGGTTTATCTCGGTATCCTGAAAGCATATTTTCTTAATCTGACAAAAATGTTGGTGGGTTCTCTTAATCTGACCGAAAAAGGTGTTTTTTGTATCTGGACGGCATATTTCTGTGAAGCGCTCAGTCTGTATTACATGTTGTATGGCACATTCCTTTTTTTGCTTGAATTCTTCACTTCGTTTTGCTTACGGTACGTCCAAAAAACAATTTGAGGATCAACATGCTATTGAATAATATAACTAAATGAAACTGTACATGTTAATAATACTTTTGTATACAGATACGCTTAACTTTTTCCGAGTCCACGAAAATTGCTTTAGGAAAATTTTTTTTGAGATATAATAAAAGTTACATAATTTAATAATCGTTTTCTCATTTCAACTTTTTCTTACACCCTCCGTTTTCGAGATATACTCAAAAAACCGGAAGTTTGAGTTTCCATGATGCTTTCAGTCCAAAAGCTTTAACTTTGGACAGAAATGTAAAGAGACCTTTTTTGTGTAAAATAAAATTATCTTTAATTTTTTATTCACACTTTTTTTGTACAATGTATCGTCCGCGACTTAAATGCCGCAACGCGTTTTTGGAAGACGAAATGGCTCGTCCACACGGTCATGGGGAAACCGACAGATTTTGTATTTTTATTAGATTATATTCTTCAAAATAAAAAGAAACAAAAATCGCGCTCGAGAATGCCGGATAAACGTTTTTTTTACAAGTTCGCGTTACTATAACTCGGCGGCGTCAAGGACTTAACGCCAGATTAGTTAAATTTAGTCTTTAAACACTAAAATCAACCCCCAATACCTTAATCTGACGCGCTCAAGTATTTCAGACTATCGATTTTTTTACTAATCTGATCGTCTATCCTAGGCGCGCGTCACTACATATAGAGCTAATACTTTCCAAAGATGTTCTATTAGGTTTAAGGTATCTCTTATACCTTCAACTGCCACGCTCGAGTATTCCCGAAAAATCCCCTATTCGCCTCCCTGATTACAAGATGTCTTTTTCAATAAAACTCCAATGCAAATAAATGATTAGTGAAAATGTGATGCATTACTTCCGAGTTGCCTTGGACAAATGGACACAATTACCTTTTTTCTAATCTGAAATTTTGCATCTGTCAATTTCTCATTGGGAAAAAATGTGGGGAAAAAATCCCCTATTCGCCCCCCTAACTATTATAAACATTTACTCATGTATGGATGAAATTTTGTACATTGTCAAAAATCAAATAAATCGCTTTTCATTCATTCAATTTAATTATATAATAATTATTATTGAAGGACATATTGAGGAACCACAAGAAAATTCAGGTCATTGGATTTGTATAATACGACATGGCAAGATCTGTGGAATGCAGCAAAATAAATAAATAAACTTTGACATTGTTTATGTTGGCATAGGATGATACGCAAGTTTACTCGTCTAGTGTGTTCTTTGTGCGGAGGTTAACACCTCCAACAAAAGCATGGAAAATATTCTCGTACGTTTTGTCGGACCCTCGGCTGTAGATGCATAGGCGCCACCATTTGAATATTGAACAGGGAAGACAATTTTATTCATACCTAGCTGGAAATTGAATTTGGAAAAAAACTCTACGGATTGATGTTCAGTTTACTCGCATCAACAAAAAGAAAGTGACATTTGAGGATGAAGTTGACTCTCCATCTGAAGAGCATCAGCAAATACCAGACCTTGGCAACTTGGTCACAGTTCAAGCAGGACAAAGTCGACGCCCAGAACAATTGACGCCTGTTCGTCCTCCAGTCTCTCCACCTAATGAAGACCCACAGTCATGTCGGCCTACCAGGTCTCATCGTTTGCCCCAATATCTAAGAGACTATATCCTAGACTGAAATCAGTCAAATGTGAGAGAATTGTAGTGACTAGTGATAGTTTATCAAGTAGTAGTAGTTAGTTAGATATAGGACTGTCAATCTGACAATTATAATAAGCTATGTTCGCGGGTCACAATCCGAACCGATTCCGAACCAGTCTGGAATTAACTGTTCATTGTCTAGAGCGCATGCTTAGTTCCGAACCAGCGAATAGTTTCAAGTATACCGCGAACGGTCTTATAAAACAACTGACATATCGATCATTTGCGCATGAGCAGCCGAACCGAACTTTAAGTCCTCACCAAAATCAGAGAACTGCTAGGACTGATTCCGAATCAATAACGAGCCGATCCGCGAACACCGCACTATTATTAAAAATTCAGAATTATATTAACCGCGAACGCCACCTTTTAGAATATGCATGCGAATAGTCCCTGAACTGGTTCGGATTGTGACCCGCGAACATAACTATTATGTTCAATGTAGATATATATATATACATGTGAATTCTTTGTAATATATATATAACAGTTTTTGTCCATCAATATCAATCATACTACCTCGGTCACAATAAGTATGTTGTTCACGAAAGGTGTGAGGATTTGTGCCACTCCAATACCTTACATTTTGTGTATTCACATTTCCATTGAGGCAAAAAGTACTTTCGTCACTAAAACAAATTGTTTTTGTGCAATGTGGGTTTTGACTAATTTTATTTGTCATACATTCAAGGAATTAGAATCTTCTGTCGGTGTCGTCATCCGAAAGGTGGTGCACCATTTTTAACTTGTATGGATGAAATTTATTTTTAGCCAACACTCTCTGTTGGATTAAAATACTTTTACTTACTTCACAGATAGACGCAACTTTAGTTGAAGAGGGAGTAGGGTTTACTACCATTTCAGCAACTATATCAATTTATTTATCATCACCAAATGTTGGTCGACCAGATCGTTTGGCATCTTGAACACTACTTGTTGCTTCAAAGTTGTGAAGAAGCACCCTCAAATAAGTTCTCGGGATATGGCGATCTGGGTATCTCTCATTAAATAAACGTTCCGCTTCATGGAGATTATCTCTAGATTCACCAATTACTTTGTCGGCTTGAGTACGTACCATTTTGCCTATGTAAACTCTTAGACGTCTCGTTAAACAATAATGAAATTGAATATTTAAGCTATTTAGAAGAACTTAGCAAAGCAACAAATACTATTAAATTGAAAACGTCAATTTTTTTGACAACTAACCAGAGGCGGACTGAAAAATCTTCAATATTTAAATGTGGAATAATAATTTTGGTATTTATTTAATTAATCCGTCAAAATTAGTTTAAACCCAAACATAATTAATATGGCTATGTAGCCACTGTCAATGCCTTTCAAACGAGACATCACTTGCCATGAGGTCCTATTTAACATTATTGGCCAGAGTGGCACTGTGACGTCATCTATTACTATTAAGTCACCTGTTACCATTCTTAGAGAAGTTTACAACACTTTATTTTCACCCTCCAAATTTTATTAATGTAAGTGTAGCCGTTCAAAAGATACGAGGGGGGGAGGAGACTTTTGAATAGCACTGTATAAAGATTGTTAATTCAAACTATTTCAAGTATAACCTAACAATTTTTCTTACTTTTCGAGGTTTGCAATTAACTCCTCAACAAAGGCTCCACCAGCAACATCTACATACGCCATTTTTGTTACCGTTATTATTTAAAGACACACTTTAACATCCCTTTAAAAATAATCGTTTCAACAGGCTATTTTAAAGGAATCCTTTAAAATTTTAAGGGAAATGTGGTTAGCGAATACCGATTTGATTTTAGTGCCGGTTAAATTTTCAACGGCCTCTGAATTTTAGAGGAAGAGTTACAGAATAGGCCCCTATTATTATAGTGTTTAAAACTTCCAAAAAATTTTGTGGAATGATATTCACCAGAATAAAGAAATCTTTACATTGTATATTTAATGGAAACGTCGATTGGTGATGCACGCAGGGAAACAAATAAACTCATTTTGAAATCCTTGAAACCTATTTCACGGTAAATTTCTAGGTATATGTAGATCATTTATCTACAAAAATATCTTGAACCCAATTTATTTCCAACACTACCATTTTTCTTCTAAATGGATCAATTGATAGTGTTGATTTTTATATTCATACGTACAACATCACAAGACGTATCTACGATCAATTATCTATGATTTATATAAGGAGGTATACCACTGCGTTGGAAAACATTACAAATATTTGGATAATAAAATGTTCAGTATAGGCGGCAAAACATAACATAAATATTGATATAAGGTTGTTTAAGAAATTTATTCCCAGGTAATGTTTCGAAATTTACCAGGTGAAATACTTTGCGTTATATTTTTGTTGAATACACCGTCTGACATTGAAGAAAAACTACGAGTTTTTATAAATCCAGTTTTCGTACAAATAGAATTTTCCATGCTTTTTTAAACTGTATGGGAAAATAAAATTGATGGGTTCTAGTATCGTTTGATTGATTAACTACTTGGGTGATTCACGAGATACACTCAGGTGCAAAAAATTCGATCCATCGTATATTTTCCATTTATTGTGACTTTTAAAACATGGTACTTATTATATGGCATATATAAATATAGAGAGACGCTCGTATAATTGAAATTATTAATTTATTTTCATTTTTTCTTTTGACAATTTTGGAACTTTTGGAACTTTAGTTCTTTACGTCAGGTTATGTTTGAGCGACCGGGGGTCGCGACGCAAAAGATCTGACCGTTACTTTACGTTATGTTACGTTGCTTCGTTATGTGCCTTACTTGCGTGCGTGTGCTCTCTCCTGAGTCTCTCTCTCGTTTACGAACTCATATGCTTCGGCCGGGATTCGAACCCGGTCCGCCCACGTGGAAGGCGAGCATTCTACCACTGAAACACCGATACTATATAAAAATTCTATGCAAAGCTGGTATTCGCAATACCGTGTGTCCTGCGACACGTTCTACCTTTTTTTCTAATGGGACATCCGGTATTGAATAAAAATTTTGGATGCATCATTTAAAAACAAATCCAACGATACCACACATGTGATCATGGTATTGTGGAGTAATGATAATAAGGTCTATTGATTTTTACTAATTTTACTCATTAAAGCAATACTTGGCGTTCAAAAATTCAGGTGGCTATGAAACAAATAGCTTTAGTAGCAACAACATGGGTTGTCATCCATGATCGTTAGGTGTAGCTTAGCCAAGAACTCTGCTATTAATTATTCGTCATAATCTTGAGAAGACACTGTAATAATAGATAAATAATGCCTTCAATTCTAATTATGATGGATATATTGACATGCTATTTATTTATGGAGAATTTGAAAAAACAAAACTCATGTTCAAGGTTATAGACTAGTCGAATTAGCTTAGTTTGAAGCGAAAAAAAAAATTGTTAACAGGATTGGAACAGTTGGAAATGGTGAAGAGGCGTATAATAAATGTAGGAAAAGGAAATGCTAGAGCAGGGGTGTTTCCAGATATATTTGGGGGGTGAAAAGTGGTGGAATTTTGGATTATTGCGATTTCCGGTGAAAGTTGACGTCGGAGAAAAAAATGAATAACAAAAAAGTTGTAGATAATAAAAAGTTCTACAACTTTTGTATTAAAGATTTTTCCATATAACCTTAAAAACTCCGAGAAAAATACGAAAAACCGCTTTGATCGTTTTTTATTTTACATTCACGCAGTAATAAATTTTTTTTTGACAAAACTTGGTGAAAGTATTCCTTTTTAGTCCAAAAAGTCCACAAATTTTTTCAGATAAAAATATGAAGAGACTTCCGAGATAATCAAGTTCTCCGGCCCAAAAAAATATTTTTCAAATTAAAATTCTTTTTTGGAAAATTGTCGTAGAGACTTCATTCATGTCGCCATTTTTTGTCTTGAGCTATACTTTCTTGTGAAATAATAAAAATATACAGTCTCCATTCAAAATCATGCTTAAAAATTGGAGAAATCAAAAAATGAATTTTGCAACTATCTTTTTTTACTGAATGTCAATAATTCGTTTGAATTTTTAAATAATTCTCAAAAACCAATTGCACTGTTCAATTGTATGGAAAAAATACAAAAGATCCCTTGTTTCATTATTTGATTGGATATTTCTATTTTTAAAAGTATTACTATGAACATACAAGTCGAATAATGACTGACTGACGCAGATCCAACAATTATTGCTCGGAATGGTTGTAAGTTAATAACATCAATATACATAGGCAAACCAGAATCATCTCTAAATGAAATGAGATTTCAACTGTATGAAATCAACTGCAAAGTCAATATTTAAACTGGACAAACTACCACCCACTGTTGGTGCGGCTTCACAACACTTATGGAGTTTTAAACGCGGCTTGGAAACGAAACAACACCAACAATGTGGGGCTGGAAAGAAGTTATTGTCGATAATTCAAAAATTCTCATGCCACGTCGGCGCGATTTACTGAAGATTCTGTCATACCTGACGAATTATTAGAAATAATGTCTTGTAGCTGTGAAACCGGTTGTGAAGGAAACATATGTGGTTGTCGAAAGCATGGGCTTCGATGTACTGATTTATGTACAAAGTGTCGTAGTTCCGACAATTGTTTGAGTGTTGAGAAAAGTTCAGAAGATTTCGATGAATCTGATGAAGATAATTCTACTGAAAAGGAGCAGAGCTTAAACTCTGAAAATCAAATATCAAAAAGTGTCGTGACAAAACTTTTCGTAAGAATTTTATCCGTCTAGCCTCCTTTCACAACGCGCGATAAGGAACTTCGTTCCAATAATGTTAGGCTACATTGTTAAGAGTGCTCTTGTGAGTTCTACTTCTCGTCGTGTTGTCTGTGGTCGGCCGCTCGACAGTTGACAAGTGACGGACACTTCCTAGAACATTCGTTCGTCTTTTCAGAGTAGTAGATCAGTAGGGAAGTAGGAAGTAAGATCACGTTATGCTAGGTTATTTATGTTGTAAGCTGTAGTTTTGTTTAAATATTTTATCTATAGATCCCATTAAAAGTATAATTTTGTGGAGAACAAATCAGTGCATTATTTAAACCGTTCGACAATCGATATCCCCCTAACAATAATGAAATTACAAATAGAAGCAATATTTAAGAAATGGATGATCAATTTACAAACGTATTTAAAAAACCTCGATTGGAGAATTTTAATTTGAAAAATATTTTTTTGGGCTGAAAAACTTGATTATCTCAGAAGTCTCTCGATATTTTTATCTGAAAAAATTTGTGGACTTTTCAGACACAAAAAGGTACCTATACTTCCACCAAGTTTTGTTAAAATAAATCAATTAATAAAAAACGATAAAAGCGGTTTCTCGCATTTTTCTCGGAGATTTTGTGGTTATATGATAAAATCAATTTTACAAAAGTTGTAGACCTTTTTATGATCTACAACTTTTCTGTTGAACACTTTTTTTTTCGACGTCAACTTTCGCCGGAAATCGCAATAATTCAAAATTCCACCCCTCTTCACACCCAAATATATCTAGAAACACCCCTGCTCACGCATTTATTTTTTTCACGTTTATTATATGCCTATTTACCATTTCCAACTGTTCTCATCCTGTTAACAATTTTCTCTTTGTAAAAGTGTTATTTGGCTCGACTATAAGTACCTACTGGGATTGTTTTACTCACAGAATAACTCCAAGCAAACATAACTTTGTCCATGTCGAACGGAAGCTAAGAAATTGTTCTTTTCCAAGAGCTTGTGAAAAAGAACACTCAGGCAAATGAAAATATGATAAATAATATTTTCGCTTATCTTCAGGTAAATCCACACACCCCAATACGAGTTCTTGAACAAGAATTCCGAAGAAGTAGAAGTACAATACAAATAGTATTGAAAAGTCACAAATACCAGCCTCATGAAATACATTTAGGCGTCTATTCTGTAATATTTCGTTCAGCAAAGGTTTCGTTTATAAACGATTGAAAGTGTGAACGAAAAATTTTGAAACGTTAATCTGTATCTTTTTCGTTGACCATTCGGACGTTTTCAAATGAGTAGTAGAGCAAAATATCACAGCGTTGTCAGATTTTTGAATTACATTATAATTAAGTGATGAAGATCGTAAATAATATCCATTCTATATAAATACATATCCGTTAATGTTTTCAAAATCTACACTAGGTACTATGCTATTTAATATACTGCACAAACCTCTAAATGTAAATAATAAAGGACTGTGATAGTTTTTTAACGTTTTTCATGTCAATATTTTTACCAACTTTGGAATAGTTTGCAATGTGACAACGTCGTTCAACTTTCAAGTGCAATTTGAGGTTATGGCTCTTTGTTATGAAAGGAAAAGCTTAGCTGAGGCATTGACGTTGAACAACATTGTCACATTGCAAACTATTTCAAAGTTGGTGAAAATATTGACATGAAAAACGTGAAAAAGGTAGTACGTGTCGCAGGACACACGGTAGGAACTTTAGTTCCTCTTAAGCAAAAATTATGTAATACATTTTACGTTATAGATAAACGATTTGCATATTCCTTGGTGGTCTAGTAGTGAGCAAACCAGACTCTCACGCGGTAGACCCGGGTTCGATTCCCCGTGAAGGAGTTTTTTTTTTATTGTTGATTTTATTTTTAAATAATTATTCTGCTTGATATTGATAACGACAACAGGTAGACGTTTTGAAATAATTAGCAGAATATTCATTATTATAGATAATAGTACGGTACCCTTCATGAGGGAGTCCGACTGGCAACATCTACTTATAACAGCATCGTATATTTAAAAAGGGAAACCGTAGCATTATACAAATTGGACATTCAAGAACTGTACGTTTACCACACAAAAATTAGTGGAAACATAAAATTGAATTGTTACATTTCTAATTTGAAGTTATATTACAGTTTATGGAAATTTTCATTTTCTAGATTTTTTCTTGAGTGGGTCGTATAAAAAAATATGCTGTTCGACTCGTGTGGATTGTCCATATCGCACTCCGCCTACGGCGTCGTGCTCAAACTTCGTCCTCGTGCGATATGGCCATCATATCCACACTAGTTGCACAAACTATTTCTTTCAAAATATGCCCTTTTACATTTAAAAACAACCTGCCAAATGTCAAATCAATTTATCCATCCATTTTAAAGTTATCGAATTATAACATTCAAGTTTTCAAAATTTCAACACCCAGTATTTCAAAAAGTAAATGTGCTAGACCCCTTAATCCTCAATATCATTTTGTCCAATTTTACGAGAGGAATCTACATGCAAACGTTGTAGTTACCCTCAACGTTCGAGATGCTTATTCCATTTTTTGCGCGATCGTATTGAAATAAATTCCGAATAAAATAATTTAAATTTCTTCGAAATGAACGAAATGTCAAAAGTGACATTTATACTTCTCGATCAGTTTAAAATATATTTTTGATTTTGGTGAAATTGTTTTTATGCTATTTATTACTTTTCGACGTCTGAACGGTAAGTAAATCACTTACCGACGTGTTAAACTTAGAAATCAGTAAACACAACATACCGTCCTGACAACCGATGCTGTGAATAAACAAAAAAGATCAATCGCGCAAAAAATTATGGAAATAATGGTAAACATTTATCCGAACAAATTCAAGTGGATCACCAGCACTGCGAATACCAGCTTTGCATAGAATTTCAATATAGCGTCGGTGGTTCAGTGGTAGAATGCTCGCCTTCCACGCGGGCGGCCCGGGTTCGATTCCCGGCCGAAGCATATGAATCGCTGCTTCGTGAACCAGAGAGAGACTCAGGAGAGAGCACCCGCACGCAAGCAAGGCACATAACGAAGCAACGTAGCATAACGTAACGGTCAGATCTTTTGCGTCGCGACCCCCGGTCGCTCAAACATAACCTGACATAAAGAACTTAAGTTCCAAAAACAACACAGTCCTTTATTATTCACATTTTTATAGGTTTGTGTAGTAGTATATTAAATAACATAGTAGTGTAGATTTTGAAAACATTAACGGATATGTATTTATATAGAATGGATATTAGCTACGATCTTCATCACTTAATTATATTTTAATTCAAAAATCTGACAACGCTGTGATATTTTGATCTACTACCCATTTGAAAACGTCTAACTTTCGTTAACATCAGAAAATTGTCAACGAAAAAGATACAGAATAACATTTCAAAATGTTTCGTTCACACTTCCAATCGTTTGTAAACGAAACCTTTGCTGAACGAAATATTACAGAATGGACGCCTTAGAGCAATATAGTATATTACGTAACTAGTGCGGAAAGTGACATTTTTCACACGAGTGGGAGTATTTTCTCCCACGAGTGTGAAAAATCACTTTCGCACAAGTAATGTAGACAACTTTTCCTACGACCAATGTGATGGTTTTTTCATGAATATTTCACTTACACTTCACAAAAACTGTTTTTATGCTTTGTGTTATAATTTGAGAATAAGCCTACTTTATTATTTTTCACTTTTATAATTAGAATATATTTTTTACGATCACGCGATAAATTTACGAAATATGATGGTTTTATTTATTTGAAAACATCAATAATTGTACCTACAACTTTTGATTATTTTTAAAATAATCAGTTTGTAGTGCAAAATATTTTCAAAATAACGAGGAAGACATTTTAATTCTTAATAATTTGAATTTTAAAAATTTCTACAGCTATACTATAGATATAGATATAGATATAGTTAAAATAAAAACAATTTGACAGCTATCTTATAGTAGCTCAGTGGTTAACGCGTCCTGACAATTTCGGAGAATGCTGGAGTAGACCGTGGTTCGATTCCAGGCCGTAGTTGTTTTTTTTATCACAAAATTTGGCGAATTTTAATTATTTTTGAACAGATTTTGTGTTTTGTGCTATATTTGTAGTTATTACGTAGGTAAATTTGAAAAAGAAAAACAAGTTAATCGAATTCATGCGAACCGTGCGATATGATATCACACTAGGGTGATCATAGCGCACGGTTCGCGTCTCTATGATGATATGAGAAACTTTCCGCCAGAGTAGAGAGCGCGATATATGTTAATTTCCTATATGGTCGTATGAAATAGTTATTTATGTAACTAGTGTGTAAAGTAGCCTTTTTTTTGACGAATGTGAATATTGTCGCATGAGCCGCAGGCGAATGCGACAATCACATGAGTCGAAAAAAAGGTCTTTACACACGAATTGCATACAATATTTTTTCTACTAGCGAATATTTAATTAAAATACAAAAGTTTAATAGTAATTTTCTTTACGCACTAGTGCGTAAAGAAACATACTTTACGCACTAGTGCGTAAAGTAAGTTAAATTTTTCTTTAGAAGAATCTTTGACGTTATCATTAATTTCTAATAAGATATATATTATAAATGATTTGGAAATTATAATCAAAATATGAACAAATTAACAAAACAACAAACGAATTCAATTATTAATAATATTAATATTAAAAGTGCAATTTGTGCAGTTATTAAATTTTAATCCTTTAGCCTGCTCTAAGGAGTTGTAAAATAACATCATAGTTTTCTAAAAATATTCAATTCTTAAATATAAAATACAATTGCTTACCCTAGGTATAGTCGGAAGATCTCAATTTAAATTTTAAATGTCAGATTCAATTCACAAAGAAATGTCAGTCACTCACCGCCAACTTATGCCTATGTACCGTATTATTTCCAGTACTCAATAATTATTTAACAATAATTATTGGGTTACTTTACCAAATTCTATAGGTTTCTATCTCCGCAATTTATGAAAAAAACTTAGATTTAATATCCGTTTATTATACCTATATTTTTATAAGACTAGATATCTATAACTACATACATATTGGAATTTTTTCTTTACGCACTAGTGCGTAAAGTAAAACTCTTTACGCCCTAGTGCGTAAAATAAAGTTTTACGCACTCGAAAATGTGTCTAAAGTACGTACTTTACACACGGTAGTAGAAAAATATATTTATTAACGATCATCTAGTTCAATAATTTTAACGATTGCACGAAAAATAGTGTGTAGGCCAGGACCGTGAAACTTTTTAACGACCTCAAGATTATCTTGCTGTTACCTATTATTTATTCAAAATAATAAGGCAAGATAAATTGCAACGGCGACTCAATGTGGACTCAGGTGTGAATTCGGAGACCAAACTAATATCAATTCAGGGAGTAGTCTTACCGGTTCGCGGGTAATCCTACTTTATTTAAGTTATTGAAGTTATATTGAAGTTAATGAGATGATAAATGAAGTTAAGAAACCAAATGAATTTAATAAGTTAATAAATCAAGTTAAGGAATGTAATTAAAGTTAATTGAGAAAGGTAAGTGGCCGCCACCCTGAATAATATTAGTCGACTTGTTTTCCACCCCACAACTCTCTCTCAACAAACCTGGAAATGCTGGAAGGGAAGAAATATGAAAAACGTTGTTAAATTTACAAGTTGTATAATAAATTTAAAACTAATATCACAGTGAATGAATGTTGTTTTATGTTCTTTACGTTGTTTGTTGTTTAACGTTGGTTTTACTTCCTTTATTTTCTTCGGAGAGGTCCTAGGTGTCTGATGTTAATCTACCCCATAGAAACTACTTCGTCCGGAATGTCACGTACAAATTGGTAGGTACAAAGTGCTAGGAAAGATACAGCAATAGTTAAATTTTTTCATGTAAAATTCAGGATATCTGCAGTAATTCGGTTTACAATAGGTTACAGAAAATCATTTAAGAACGTGGTTCATAAAAAAATATCCTGTATTTTACTATTAAAAAAAAGGAGCAATGAAGAAATGTGATATAATACGATATAATACTATTAAGGAAATCTTATTTATTTCCATTCATCAAAGAAATCAAAGAGACAATAATCTAAGTAACATAAAAAGTCAATTTCATTTTATTACTTATTTCAATCACAGAAGGCGAAAACAAATGTAATGTAAAATGTAATCCGGAAATATAATATTCTAGGTTGGTAATTAGATTGAATTAATTAATTAACTAAATATACATATTTTAAAGACTTCAACTATATACATGTGAACCTTTTATCAACTGTATAAGCAAAACTATAAAAATTATACCAAAGAACAAGATACAAAAAAACAATATCGTTGTATGTGTGTATCTGGCGCTTATCACTGGGAGGAAAAAATATGAAAGCAAGAATCAGAAATGAAAAGCATATACGTAAATGCAACTTACCATTCACATTGAATGCACTTTAGAAAAAAAAAAGCTGGAGGTAAACCTCTCACAAGAAATTAAAATTAACCTTATCGGTTCATGGTTCACAGGAGAAAGAAAGCTTATTCTTACTACTGGCTATTAAATTGAACCATGCGATGAGCAATGGACATACGTTGCGTATCCCTTTCCTGTTCACAAGCTCCGTTTCGAGAAACAATTTACATATTAGTAGTGTGTTGTGTTCTTAATTTCTCTCTCTATAGGAGAGAAGAATTGAAATATTTGACCAATATCAGTGTATACTGATCCTCACCAACGGAGATTATCCGTCGCACATTAAATGTGAAAATTTGCCTTTCGACGACGAGAATCACATGTTGGTAAGGAAAAAGGACTGACTACTCGCCGTCCGGTAGATATTTAAATATTCCAATGATAGTGGCCAAATATAACGTTACATTGCCTCGGCCGCAAATGGCCTCGAAGATAACTGTTCTTTCGGTACGTTAAAAATGTATTTCGCGGCCTGAGCATACAAATAACTATTTTTATTGGGGTTTTGGAGAGTTTGAAGGAAAGTGAAAAACTTCAGGGCGAGCATTGTATAAGTTGGGTCTCCTTTCATCGTATATTGATGCTAATGGCACTTTTATTTTCGTAATATAAGACAATTCATTCCCTTTCGCCGGATCTTTTCCGAAGTTCACAGTCATTTCGAGATTTGTTTGTCTGATAGACCTGTTACGCTCGAAGTTTTTGTCGCGACTCTTTTACAAGCGGAGAAGATGTTCATGGAAATGAGTTTGAGATTACTCGACACTCCAAGGGGGTTATATTCATGGGCGTACAGACGATTTCGCAAAAATTTCTAATCAAATTAAAGGAAAAAGTTAACGAAATCCTCTGTCCTCATCTTCTCCTTTGTACACAAATTTCTAATATTGTCTCTCAACAATTTTATTTCACAATGAAATTTGGAAATGTTTTGCGACGCGTTGAAAAGTCTTTGATGAATGCAGAAAAAATGTTTTGAATGTTTTCTTGAAATTTTTTTGTGTGATTCCATTTTTTGAAATTGAAAGCAATTTCGTTTCGGGAAAAACTTGCAACGGATTTTAATTAGGAATTTCAGAAATTTCAGCGAAGTTTCTATTTTTAGTTGATAAAACTGAAATAGATATCACTGCCGTGGATCTGAGCATTGGAATATTTTTGGGGATTTCGATCAGTCCCACATCTTCTATTATCCATTGAGTAGCTCACAGGCCATACCCCATCCAAGGTGAGTTCTTCATGACAGTTCTTTGCCAATACTAATGCTACGTCAATTACTTAAGGCCTGTTTGTCAGAACATTTTTTTGCCATTGAGATGATATAATATTGAGAATTTATATTTCATTTAAAATTAAAAGTTTTGTATTACAATGCTAACTATATTTATAAGGTGAGCGACCCGAGTGCCATGTCATGTGGCTCAGGTTCACATGGCGACCCTTTGCCAGTGTTAGGTCGATTGAGGGTAAAAATGGAAAAATAAAAAGTTTTTTAAAATAGAGATACTACCGTTTGAGTAAGAAGAACATATAATAAAAATCAATTTTCTTCGGTTAAGTAATAATAGTGAGATAAAGCCGCAATGGGTGGACAGGAGTCAAAAGAGAAGGAAGAAATTATAATTGCTCAAGCAGGAAACAGTGGAGGACAAACGAACAGTCTAGAACAAAGCATGGAGTGGTCAATCAAAAATATTGCTGAGCTCATTTTCGTTGTATTGGTACTAGGGTTCATCATCACATATATATACATTAAGTGTAAAAATAAGTTAGAGAGTAAGATAAGGCGAGAAGTTACAAGGAGTCAAGAGCTAGTCTAAAACAGCGTAGGATAAGAATATGTCCATAGAGATCTCTTCAGGTAATTTAAAAGAAATGAACGAAGTTATAGATGCAACAAATTACGTCATGACTAGAGCTCAGACAAAAAATTCGGAAGGTAATGTTAGAAACTCTACAAATGAAAGGACTGATCACCCTGGAATTGTTGAGTTGATAAAAGCACCAAAGAATTGTTTTGAACTGAGGCCTGTAAATACCGAGGAATTTAATAGCTTAATAAAAGATAAAATGGTTGATTATAAAAAGGAAAATTTAATATGTATAGAAGATTTAAATATTGTTTATATACTTCAGGACCCTCGATCAGCGATAGACTTAGGTACTACGTTGAGAGATCTGAAGAGAGTTATGGAAATATATGAAATTCCGGAATTAATTATATATAAAAATCAGGAGTGCGCACTAATCCTGGAAAATATTTTAAAATTCTCAAACATACTAGAAAAGCTAGGTATAAAAATATCAGTTGTGAAAGGTGTAAAGAATATTAATGATAAAGGAACCAGACAAATTATTTTGAATGATTACCACATTTTACTAACGGGAGGTCACGCCGGTATAAGTAGAATGTTTAATAATATAAGAAAATCATATTCTTGGCCAGGTTTACACAGGGATGTTGAACGGTTTATTGAGAAATGTGAAGATTGTCAACGCTATAAGCATTCTGAACCTCATAAACAACCCATGGAACTCACAACCACAGCAAAGTACGGATTTCTAAAAATTCATTTAGATCTCGTTGGTCCATTGGAAGAGGATTCGGAAAGTAACCGATATATCCTAACCTTACAATGTGATCTAAGTAAATTTGTTGAATGGCACCCTTTGAAAAATAAAGAAGCCACTACGGTTGCTAGGTCATTTGTGGAAAATTTTATTTTGAGGTATGGTATACCCCAAGAAATCCTCACGGATAAGGGCACTGAATTTATGTCGAGTATATTCAAGGAGACATGTAATCTTCTAAAAATTAATCAATTAAATTCAACAGCTTATCACCACCAAACATTAGGAGCACTCGAAAATACTCACAAAAATTTAGGAGTCTACTTAAGAATGCAAGTGGCTAAATATTCAGAATCGTGGAGCTCGTGGCTGCAATATTGGTGTTTCTCGTTCAATAATACATTTTATACAGAGACCAAATATACGCCATACGAGCTAATTTTCGGAAAATCGGTAATTTTACCATCAAATTTGACAAATACAATAGATCCTCTGTATAATTTTGACAATTATCCTCTTGAACTAAAATATAGATTGCAAAGGGCAGCGGCAGACGCAAGGAACAACCTCCAAATCTCGAAAATCAAAAGAAAGACTCGTTACGATAAAAATGCAAATCCTATACATTATCAGCCGCAAGATAAGTTATACGTGAAAAATGAGACGGGCGATAAATTACAACAATTATTCGAAGGTCCTTACGAGGTCGTAGAAGATTTAGGTTCTAATGTAAAAATAATTAAAAACAATAAGGAATGCACTATTCATAAAAACAGAACAAAACACGCATTAAAGCGTGATGTTGATTGTTTATTATGTTTAGTTAAGGTCGTTTTTATTTAATTGTCGTAGGTTAGTTTTGTTTGTTTATGTAAATTAATAAGGATAATCGTATTACTATTGTATTTCAGTTTTATATATATTTTAGTTATGTCTATTTCAGTTATTATAATACTTATACATTGTAATTTTCTTTAGAGTATATCAAAAGAATTTTTATTTTGGCCACTATAATAAAAATTCTTTCTTTTACCCCCGGGAGGTGAGATGATATAATATTAAGAATTTATATTTCATTTAAAATTAAAAGTTTTGTATTACAATGCTAACTATATTTATAAGGTGAGCGACCCGAGTGCCATGTCATGTGGCTCAGGTTCACATCAGGAAATTAGTTGCAATAAAATATTATTTTGTAATATGTATGTGTCAATAGGTCTATGCTGAATATCGAGAAATGGGTAATGCTGTGTAAGCAGCATGTGCCGATTAGCAAACAGGAAATACGTTTTGGCTATTCTCGATATTCAAGGAATATATTTGAGGTAGTAATAAAGTTAAGTTGACATGTGTTTTTAGTTATATACCCTCTCTGGCCTAACCTTGGAAGAACCGACAAGAGTACACATATTACATCATTACACCATTACCTACCTTCTTTCTTCTCGATGTATATCTTAATGTATCTTTATGTATACAGGGTGTCCCACAACGAGTTAAAACTATCTGTATATGGCAAAATACTTATGGTAAAATCATGAAAATTTCCACGTTTGTATATTAATACATTTTTAAAATGTACGTAAAACTTTAGTATACTTTTGTCTGGAAATTTTTTTTCAAAAAATGCATACTTTTTGAGTTATTAATTTTTTTGTAGAAAATTTGACCAATGAAGACCCTTATAAATTATTTTTTTTCGAGGATACCCTTGAAGATGTGTTCGGTTACTTTTAGCAAGATCAGACGTATTTGAATCTATGTTGAAAAATTTTACATTTTATACAGGGTGCGTATAAAAAGTGTTCAAAATTTAACTTCATATATATCAAATTTCTTTATTTTCTTAAATAGAACCACCCGGTTTTTCCGGCAAACTCATGTATATGTTACCGTGAAAGACCGAAATCTGGTGCATGTCGAGATACATCGGTGAATGTCAACATTCTCAACGTTGCTTGACGTATGTCCGAAATATTGTTGAAATTCCATTATTTCTTACACCGGCGATTGTCGACATTCAGGAAGCACTCATGGTGTAAGGATTTTTTTAAATAAAGACCAAAAAAATCCATAGGTCTTTATTTATTAAAATAATATGGGAAAAGGACTTTGTTGAACTCAAAACAAAACAGTAGAACATAAAAATATAAAAAATAAGAACAATATTATTATTTATCGCAACAACTTAAACTACCGTGGCACAAAAGTTTTTTGCTTTTACAGCTTCATTCAGTCGTGGAACACTTCCTTTTGCAGTTACAACGTGTATAGCCTTGCCCTCCACTTTTTGGATTAGCAGAATCTGCTTCTCTTAGCGACATTTCTTTTGTTGACACTTCGTCCATGGGAAGTAAATTTTCTTCACAAATTTCGAACTGCTTACGGGTGAAAAGCTGCTTCAAGGTACCATTTTTGGTAGCTAATCTATAAAAGTCTGAATCCTCTATTCCAACAACAACCGCTAACACATTTCGAGAGTCTGTACGACCACGGTCGACACCAGGGACTTGAATTCTTACGGTATCACCAATTTGGGCAGGGGGAAACTTTTTTTTTGAGGTTCGCAACATTTTTGTTGCTTGAAGTAGAAGATTCTCTTTTGCAGCTACTCTTTTTTAAGAAATTAGCTCGTGTTGTTCAGTTAGTGCTTGAGATGAAGATGTGTTAAGTGGCGGATCAGTCAGTGCTTGAGGTGATGACGTGTCAGGTTGCGGGTCAGTCAGTGCTTGAGATGAAGACGTGCCAGGTTGCGGATCAGCTCCAATGGTATTTTCATTATCCATGTCTGTTTCAACATAAGCTTCTAGCTGTTCTTCGGTCTCAATGTTTGACATATGCCCGCGAGGGAGTGATGACGATGTTATACCCCTTTTTGGTTTAACGTCAAACAGGGCTTCATTAGGACTCTGGCGTATTCCTTCGTGATCCAAACAGGACTTCATAAGGACTCTAGCGTATTCCTTCGTGATAAGTTTTGTGTTTTTGGCGAATTGGACAAACGGCAAACCTTCTGACCAATTGTTTGAATCATTGTCTTGCATCCAAGCAGTTAACATATTCTGTATGTCCTGATTGGCTCTTTCAACTGAACCTTGTGTTTGACTGTGACGAGGCTTTCCGTGTACTCTTTTAACATCTTTCCACATAGCGCATAGTTCAGATATGACTCGATTACTGAACTCTCTGCCATTATCCGAATGCAATATAGCGGGAGCACCAAATGTTAAAAACATTTGGAGAAGGTGATATGCTACTTCTTCCGATCTCTTGCCTTTTTCAAAGTCGTAACTGGACAAATTTGGTTAAATGATCTTGATATACCATTATAAACTTGTAATCGCCATCCCTGTGTGATTGCAAGTCTATCAAGTCGACTTGACATCTAGAGTTCAATTCGGAACTGAGCATTGCTTTCACAACAATACCTTTTTTAGGCGCACTATGTTTCATTTGACATTTTTTACACAAATTTAAATACAACATTACAACTTCATAAGTCATATATTATTTTTGTATCTAGCTTGCAATTCTTTAAGCATTCGTGTTCCTCCTTCATGGCATGTGAGTTTCAGAAAGTATTGTAAACAACTAATCATTAGTGACATAATACTGGATATCTGTTTCTCCTGGTTTTAATGGCACAATTAACTTTTCTTCATCACTAACTTTAAAAATGTCAAAACGTTTTAAACGTCTGTAGTCCGAGGTGTACTACACTTACTTTTAGCAGAAATACTTCAGAAACGATTTTAGAGTACTTTTCTTGTGAAAAATGAAAACAATTGTCTTCTCGTTTACTTCCAATTAAAGCATGTAACTTTTCAAAAAGCTTATCATGATTCACTGTAGTAGCCATTGAATACAAATTATAATTTCTAATAAGAAAATCAAACTAGGTTAGGGAGCGCTGTCAAACGTTGTGTTGGACTGACGAAGACAAAGCTAACTGAAACAAGGAGCTGGAACGTGTAAAAACGTGTCGCGACCTGCAGTGTCCGAGAACACCGGACCTTATTTGTGTTTGTCGACATATACCGGTGAAAGTCCGAATGTATAATGGAATTAAGAAATGTTCGCACTTTCACCAAGGCATTTGACATTTGTCGACATCCACCGGCGAATGTTGACATTCACTACTTCCGGTCTTTCACGGTATACCTTCCCATACCTAAACCTCACAGTTATCCTGATATTAAATAACCACAAAGATTGTGAGAAAAATCGAATGGACCGTGATTTTTTTAAATTTTTTTCTCGCACAAAACATTTTTTTCTATTAAATTTTTGACGAAGAACCGACACAAACAACACGAAACGCTTATGTTGACGAGGACGACGATAATCACGTCAAAAATGCGGATGAAACTTGGGTAGAGGCCAAAGACGAATTATTAATAATAAATAATTGTGAATTTATGGAATACACCTTTTCATAGCAGCAATGTTGGCGTACTTATTTCATTTTGCGAAACACACATTTTTCAACCATTATATTTGCTTATGTCACATTTCATTTCCATTTTATAGATGATTTCAACTGTACACTTTCCAAAAAAATTGCCTATATTCAACATTCGCCACAGACATGAATTTCTACAATGTTTTTTTTTTAATGTGTTTCGAATTTTTGGTACATTTGATATTTGGAATATATACAGAGTGTACCAACCTTACGACAAACTTCGGTATATGGGTTATTTTAAATGGAACACCCTGTATTTTATAGCAAAAATAGAATTTTCGATTATGTAACTTAAATTTTTGTCAAGCATTCCCTATACCCGAATTTCATAAAAACACAGTTATTTTGTAATATCTATTGTAAAATATAATTACTGACCTATGATGTGACAGCATTAAACGTTGTGTGTAACAAAAAATCCTAATTAATAATAAATTTTAATAAACAATTTATTCTAAACAAAACTAGCCACCAAAAGTATAATCCCAACCGTAATATTGAACTAAAGGTTCAAAATAATCACCGCTAACATCAATGCAATGCTGCAGAATAGTTCAAATGATTGACTAACATTTCTCAGCAAATCAACGTAAGCAGATCGAAATGCCGCACTAATTATCTCTTTCATGTCATCTCTAATAGCCGGGGGATTTTAGGAACGTATTCCTTACAAGACCCGAAAAAAATAAATATACGTTTGTTAAATCGGGTGACCGAGCTGGCCAATCAGTTGGGCCCCCTCTTACAGCATTGCATTGATGTTAACGGTGAACACTTTGAACCTTCAGCTTAATATTACGATTGGGATTATACTTTTGGTAGCTAGTTTTGTAAAGAATGAATAATTCATTAAAATTTATCATTAATTAGGATTTTTTGTTACATACAACGTTCATTGCTTTCACATAATAGGTCAATAATTATAGTTTACAATAAATATTACAAAATAGCTCTGTTCTTATATACTTTTGGTATAGGGAATGCTTGACAAAAATTTAAGTTACATAATCGAAAATTCTATTTTTGCTATAAAATACAGGGTGTTCCATTTGAAAGAAAAAAGAAAATGACAGGTTCGAGTTTCCGTTCACCTTGTATACAAGAAAGAATATAATTGAAATTTAATTGGATACGGAGATGTTGCATCATGTTACAAAACTCTGTTTGGCAAAATAAATTTTTTTTCTTCAACGTACAACAAGCTACAGAGCGTTAATTTACCTACGATATTCACATAAACGTGTCCATATCTTTTGAAGGTCTCTGTATAACGTGGCAAAACCTCCTATCAAAAGCTTCAAGAAAATGTAACCAATCCGAATTCGGTATAATATACAGGGGTTCCCATTTGAAAAATCATATGTTTGGTTTGTAACGGAGTTATGCAGCACTCTGTATAGTTCGATATAATTTCAATATATAGACCTTCAACACATCTACTATTTTTGTTAATAATATTTTTTGAGACCTCTTAAAAATAACCCATATACCGAAGTTTGTCGCAAGATTGGTACACCCTGTATATCCATACACCATCTGAAAGTAGACGTTTCAATGAAGGAACTTCCATACTGTAAACTTTTACATTAATTTTTCAGGTTGGAGATACAGGTAAATATTTGGTTTTTTGTTAAGAATACATTGGAAAATTAATTTTTCCCTGAAAAAAATTACAGCTAATTTGGGACATAAAAAGGTTAGTCTCATGTAAATTTCATTCGAATTTTCGCACTAGAAAGAAATTAAAAACAAGAATCACGGTTTTTTTGAATTTTCTCAGAATCTTCGCTGTTAATATAAAAAATAAGATATGCAAAAGTATCAGATCTTTTCAATACCTGCAACTGACCACACAACATTTTTCGATTGGAGGTCAACTTCGCCGGAAATGACGGAAAACCTCGTTTGGCCCTTAAAACGCGCCCTCCTCCAGGTGTTCCAGCTATAACTAGTCCACACAAAACCCCAGAGTCAGTTTCAAAAAATGGCTAAAGGCGCAAACAACATTATTAATTTGGCAGAACGTAACATGACTGGTGATTATTTTTATACCGTCTGGGTGATATATCAAAGTCAACTGAAATTTCACAAAATGTGAAAATATAAGTATTGCTGAAATGGGCGTTACAATATGCATATAACTGCTCCAATGTTGATAATGGGAATGTCCGTCTGTCAGTATATGAAACGTGAACAATGCGTTCAACCATTAAGCTTTTATATTTATCAATAAATTTCTTTAAAATTTTGATTTTTGTTGGAATAGTTTATATATATACATACAGTGCTATTCAAAAGTGCCCTCCCCCTAGTATTTTTTGAACGGCTACACTTACATAAATAAAATTTGGATGGTGAAAATTCAGTGTTGTAAACTTCTCTACGAATCGTAACAGGTGACGTAATAGTAATAGATGACGTCACAGTGCCACTCTGGCCAATAATTTTGAATAGGACCTTATGGCAAGTGATATCTCGTTTGAAAGGCATTGACATTGGCTACATAGCCATATTAATTTTGTTTGGGTTTGAACTAATTTTGACGGATAAATACCAAAATTATTGTTTTAAATTTAATAAATCGAATATCAACAATGGATTCTTATAGCAAGTGTTCGAAATGTGCTCCGTCTACTTCCTGACAGTAATACATCCTATTCGTAAACCCTTGTCGTACTCGTTCGAATGTGTCAGCTGAAATTGCATTGCATTATTCAATAATTCTTTCTTTCAAAACGCCAATGCTATCTGGTGCAGTAGTATAAACCTTGGATTTCAAGTACCCCCATAGAAAAAAATCTAATGGTGTCAGATCTGGTGACCGAGGTGGCCATTCTATAGGACCTCGCCGGCCGATCCATCTACCTCGATATTCCTCTTCTAGGTAACGTCTTACTGCACCATAATAATGTGCAGGAGCACCATCTTGTTGAAATGTTATTTCCAGATGGCCAAATTCATCTGGAGTATCTTCCAGAATTTCAAGAATTAACGGCTCAATTGCATTTTGTAACATCTCCAGATACACTGCACCGCTTTAATTTGAATTTAGGAAAACAGGACCAACTATGTGGTTTCCCGAAATACCTTCCCAACAGCCCAAACATTGACTTTTTCTGGAAATTGGGTATGCTGTTCACGAAAGGTGTGAGGATTTGTGTCACTCCAATACCTGACATTTTGTGTATTCACATTTCCATTGAGACAAAAAGTACTAAAACAAACTGTTTTTGTGTAATGTGGGTTTTGACTAATTTTATTTGTCATACATTCACAGAATTCGAGTCTTTATTTTTAGGCAACACTCTCTGTACTGTACTTTTACTTACTTCATAGATAGACGCAACTTTAGTTGAAGAGGAAGTAGAACACTACCTGTTGCTTCAAACTTGTGAAGGAGCTCCCTCAAATAAGTTCTCGAGATTGGGCGATCTGGGTATCTCTCATTGAATAAACGTTCCGCTTCATGGAGATTCTTTCTGGATTCACCAATTATTGATAGCTGCTACTTTGTCGGCTACTATTTTGCCTATGTTAACTCTTAAACGTCTCGTTAAACAATAATAAAATTAAATATTTAAGCTACTTAGAAAAACTTTACAAAGCAACAAATACTGTTGAATTAAAAACGTCAATTTTTTGACAACTAACCAGAGGCGGACTGAAAAATCTTCAATATTTAAATGTGAAATAATAATTTGGGAACTTTAGTTCCTTACGTCAGGTTATGTTTGAGCGACCAGGGGTCGCGACGCAAAAGATCTGACCGTTACGCGTTACGTTACGCTACGTTATGTTACGTTGCTTCGTTATGTGCCTTGCTTGCGTGCTTGTGCTCTCTCCTTATATATATATATATATATATATATATATATATATATATATATAGTGACTATGTACCCCAAGAGGGGTTTAGTCGCCGGAGCGGCTTTTTAGATCCAGATTTTTTGGGGGGATCGGGCCCCATTTCCAAGTTTTCAAATCAGTTTAATTAAGTTCCTCCACTGTTTCCTGTCGGTTGTTTTCGCCTTCCAGTTTCGGATACCTAGACAGTTTATGTCATCTTCAACCTCCTGTAGCCCTCTTTTTCTTTTGCCACTTGGCTTCCACTCAGTCATCTATAAATTGTGCTGTTTGGGCCTGCTCCCCACACATGTTCCAACCATTTTAACCTTGCTCTTTTATTACACTTATGATGTCCCTCTGAATGTCTTTTTTCAGTTCTTCATTTGTTATTTTTCTATACTCATTTTGAGTTATTTTCTTGGGTCCCAATATGACTCTTAGTATTTTTCGTTCAAAAATTTTTAGGTCTTCTTGTTGTTTCTTTGTCATTATCATAACTTCAGCTCCATACGTTATTGTTGGTCTAATTATTGTTTTATAAATTTTCATTTTAGTATTTTTGCCTAGAAATTTACTTCTTAATAGATTCTTATTTGCCTGGAAGACTCTGTTTGCTGCCATTATTTTCTCCTTAATTTCCATTTCTCCATCCCTATTGTTGGTTATTGTAACTCCTAAATATTTTATTTTATCAACTTCTTCAAATTTGAAGTCACCGATGCTATTATTATTGTTCATTAGGTGTTTGTTCACAGTCATTATTT
>CAJUYH010003684.1:18883-30938 GCA_910591685.1 Galerucella tenella | reverse complement strand
ATGAATGATTTATTACTCCTTGTCCTTTCTATATAGACTATATAATTAGTGATTTAAATAATTGTCCTCATTTTACTGTAAATATGAATTTAAATAATTAGAATTCGTTGTGTATACACTTGTTTATGGAAAATTCATTTTTATGTTTTTAACCCCCTCGGAGCACATTTTTTTCATTTTTTCTTCATTAGCTCTTAGATAAACTTTAGTATAACACTTGTGCGTGAAGTACTTTTGCGCACTCGTTATACTATTAAAATATGTTTAAATGACGTAAATATTTAAGAAAATTAGTCTGTGGATGGAAAAAAATTGCTGCCTCTAAAACTGGTCTTCAAAATAATGGAAAGTTTAATCACTTTACCCTTCTTTGACCGATCAAAGGTGTTTCTGTATCAAGTTCACTTTCTGCAAACTTGGGATGTATCTTATTTCGAATATATTTTTTTCCACCATTAGCCTCTAAAGCTTACCTAATTGACTTTTGTTGAGGTAGAAAAGTTGTTCATTATACACAGCCTACGAATATTTGGACCACAAAGTTGAAGCCTTATTCATTTGGGCTAATTCTTGAAAATAAACTAGCAATACATTTTCTGACGTCTTTAATACATTTTCTGACGTCTTTAATACATTTTTTGTCATCGCTCCACTTTTTATATGCAATGTAGGCCTTTACATAAAATACCTTTGATTTTTTTGGCAATAGTTCCACTTTTTCGATCTTTGCTCCAATTTCAGGAGGATTACAACAGCTAGATGTGCTCATTTTTAGCGACCTCGACCATTAGCAAAAAAAATATAAGCTGACGTTTGTGTTTTACATTTGACAAAAGCATGGATAATTTGATTTTTCAGGAAATTTTTAAATATACAGGGTGGGGCAATCTTCAGACATCGGAGGATTACATTGTTGTGGTGAGTGATAGAAATTCATGGTTTTTTGTGAGCTAATACAGTTACTGAGAGCACATTTTGAAAATACTTTCGATTCTACAGGGTGTTCCAAAGCCACGTAGCAGCACAAACTTACATTTTTTTTAATGGAACGTACTATATTTTATTTAAGAATCGAAAAGATCTCACCGAGAGCGTCACAAAAATATAGCACTCTAATATATTATAAGGGTGTTTTACAAAGATATGGCCAATTATTAGCAAAAAAGACCTCCTCTTTAACACTCTGCAGAACAGTAAATTAAAATAAATCAACAGGTCTTTGTGTTCAAATGTCATACACACATCATTGGCTGTGCTCAGTATTAATTACTTTTTTCATCGGTGGCTTCTTTAATACAGGGTGAAACAAAACGCAAATCAAGCAATATCTCAAAATTTTTAAATGAATCACCCTATAAGTCTTTTTACAATTTGTTAGTACAATTAATAAACTTTCAAACGATGTAGTAAACTTACGGCATTAGTTAATGGAAAATCGTAGATATTTTATGATAATGGTCAAAAACAATTATTTTACATACACAAATTGAATGGTATTAAATTTTTACATGCAACATCTTGTGAATTTTAACATTTCTAAGGCATGAATTCTAATCGTAATTTTGGATGCATCTAAAATATCTTTGACTTCTACTCTTACCATTAGAGGAAGGAAAGAAGGAATTATGTTGGAAGAAATATATTTGTTTACTGTAAGTAGGCTAATGTCATTATAGTAGGTACTAATAAATATAAAAGCAGTTTGTAGTCTTTACGAAATAATTACTCAAGTCACCACAAACAGTATATCTTAGTTATGTAAAATGCAAGCTTGTAATTAGTTTTTCAACTTTTTCTATTTTTGAAAAACTAACAATTATGAAAACCAACATTATAAGAACACTCACATTTACATATATGAACATTGACATTCTATAAAAAGTATGGTAGTTTATGCTAAGTGTTCTAAATGGCGATCATTTACTTCCATACAATTCTTTTCAAAAACGAGGATCTTACTCTTTTCAACATAGCTGGAGTTATTGTGGAAAATGCGTTACGTTTTATACACAAGTTGCTTGATGTATCCCCATAAAAAGAAATCCATCGGTGTGAGATCTGGAGATCGAGGAGGCCACGAAATTGGTCCACCACGTCCTATCCACCTGTCGGTAAAATGTCTGATATACAGATGCTCCATCGCTTGTTGGAACCAAAAGTTAACTATTGTGTTTGAATCAACTTCCTAAACACAAACGAAGAATACAGCAATATCTCTTTGATATTTATTAAACAAAATATAGTACGTTCCATTAAAAAAAATGTAAGTTTGTGTTGCTACGTGGTTTTGGAACACCCTGTAGAATCGAAAGTATTTTCAAAATGTGCCCTAAGTAACTGTATTAGCTCACACAAAACTATGAAGTTCTATCTCTCACCACAACAATGTAATCCTCCGATGTCAGAAGATTGCCCCACCCTGTATATAGGTACGTAACTCATATTTTTAATCGGAACCCTTACATTCATAAATGAAATTAATTCCGGGATGCGTACATATTCACTATCGCTTCTGTTGTCCATTTTTTTCTCTTATAATACGTAAAATTATGATTCTATAATTATTTTGACGTTTCAAACGACGCGCTGTCAGAAGCGATCTGCGTTCTTCTGTATTTGACGTTTTAAAAAGACGATTTGATTTATTCATTTCAATTCATTTTAGCGTGAATTCTGATAATAATAGAATGTGATTGGCTAACGAGAGTGAATTCTTTTTATTATTCACTGGTGTGAATAATTTATATCATTATGCAGCTATATAATATGTGAAAATAATTTGTGCGTTATTATTTAGATTGTCGTGGAGAAAATTGTTTTATTTCATCATTTAGTATATGGATCTACATCAAATAAGAGCCTCATCTATTCAATTTTATGATATATTATAATACAAAACTGGTGAATAATCATTTATGCAAAACAAGTATGTAAAGTAACCCTTTTTTGATAAATGGAATATTGAGCCGAAGGCGAATTGCGAATGGTACTGAAAAACGGTGTAAAATAAAAAGCTTTAAATTCCAAAATTATTGTCTTCATTCTTCAGCTCACTGCACTCACTCCAACCCTGTAGTGAGATCTCGCAAGCTTTTTATTCGACGAAGAAGTGATATTTTTGAAAACAAACAATCTTGTGAACAGACTATGTGTATTAAAAGCTCAACCCTGTAAGAACCTCGTTAAATTTTATTCGAAGATCAACGACAGACGTGAAATTTTTCATATAGTTAATGTCGTTATTTCGTTCTGTGACAATGTGTTTGTCGAGTTCTTGAAAGGTGAATGACAAGGACGAAGCTTCCGATAGCGATTTCTGGATACGCCTCGCGACGGCGTCCCTTTTAAATTTTCGACGATGAAGGAAGGAGAAATTGTTATTTTTCCTGTTGGAGTTGCCATCGGAATTCAAAAACGAAGGTGCCGCTTCTCAATTATTCCGTTATGGGGAGTTACAGGGTGTGAATAGAAAATAGTTTCTCAGGATATTAATAGTATAATATTATTCAAGTGTGAATAAATAGCTCAAAATTGAACATAGTGATTAAAAAAACTTCGAATTTGAGTTTTTTTGATTTTTTGCATTTTCTGAGAACATTTACCATTGAGATGTATATTTTTTTTCAGACTATCAGAAAGTAGAGATTTCAACGAACAAAAAGCCCACCGACTTTTTGAAGAAAGCTGATATTTTGACGCGAGAATTTTCGATTGAAAATTAGGGTGCTTTTTTGATATAAAGTCAAAATAGGGTGAAAAAAAAATATATTTCGAATCAAATAAATTACAGTGTATTTGAGACATGATAAGGTAAGTTTTCAAAAAATTTCGTAAAAAAAATATTTTTTTTGAAAAAGATAAAAATAAAAAACCAAAAACTTGGTTATTTGAGTTTTTCACATGAATTTTGAGGTTATGTGTAAAAATTGTGTATACAAAAGTTGTAGAGCTTTTTATTGCTCACAACTTTGCCATTTAACTTTTTTTCGTAGGACTTGTAGTTTTGCCGGAAATCGAGATAAGCCATTTTTTACCCTTAAAAACCCACCCCCTCCCACTTCCCGAACTCGGATCGCCCGTAATTTATTTTTTTCCTCAATTATATCATATTCCCCTCTTTTTCTAATGGGTTTTATCCTACTATTATTTTTTTTCATTTTTTACTGTTTTTGAAGGCTTCGGCACTGGTCTATAACGGATAATCCTCTGTATATTTTGCACTCTAGTTTCCCAACAGAAAACTCTATAAAAAAGCAGCATTGGAATAGCTCAGGCTCCGCTTATGATGAATATAGATTATCTACTTTTGAAACATCACTGTCTGCTGCGCAGCACATGTAAATATCTAGTTCCAAAAACATGTCAGTCTTTTCGATGCTAGCCTAAAAGTACTCGCACTCTTTCACTTCATAGCTAAGAGCTATTTTGTTCATATTGATAAATTGTATATTTTGTGATTAAAATAAGAGGCCATTTGCATAATCCTAAAAACACTCAACAATGTAGTAACGAAACATTATTTCCTTTTACAAAAACGATTTTCAGAATAAATTTCAGTAATACTGATTTTATCCAATTATCTGGAATACGAAGGGTCTGAAAGCCCTCTTTCAATGTACAATATTTAATTATCGATTTCATTATTGTGTGAGCTTGGACAATAAAAAAAGATGCTTTTATTATTACAACGTTAAATAAATGAAAAGACATCTTAAGAGGATTTTGAAAAAAAAGTCGATACTCCATTTCTGGGACTCTTCCAGGTTTCTCTTCTGGTTTCACAATTCAACGTTAATTTGTTTCCACAGGAACCCCAATGATATTCTCACGAATATTTGTGAATTTTAAACGATTTGCGGAAAAATAGTGTGTACCACATTCCTGGACTCTGTGTTGTTAATCTTCACAATCGCCCAGGAATGTTAGGCTTTTCCTATGAATGATTGTGTTTCATTTTGTGGAGTGGTTGTCGGAAGCAAAAATTAGCGTAAAGACACTGTTTTTGTGACTGAGAAAATTACATGAAAAAAGGAAGCAACACCAACATATCGCGAACAAACGTCGAATAATTTAGTTAAAAGAAATGTTACAAAAATATATATCAATGTCTTGAACGGAGAAAAGGCGTTGCATTGATAACGGGTTCTCTAGGCGTAGCAAACTCCATTACCAATATGGCCGCTTGATCAGGGTTGAATTTGGTTAGAATGTAATATTCATCAGCTTCCTCTAAGAATACAGCTTTTATTGAAACTATAACAAAACATTCAATGTCCAAACTTGAATGTGGTTTATATCCACCTATGAAAGTATTTCCCAATTTCTGCTAACCGCACATGTTATAAACATCACAAAAATACGACACGACCTCAATAATAATGTCACATGTCATCTACTTCATATACCAGCACAATGCACTGACAATCCCATTCATGTATAATAATTCCCATTTGTGAATACAAAAATCGTAGTTTGCTGTCGGCTAAATAGGAAGGAAGAGAGTTTGCAAGTGGATAAAAATATCGGATAAATTACGTTACCGTAGCAACCCTAGCATTTAGGTACTGTCTGTTTACCAAGCAATGCACGTCAATTTGACAGTTATAAATGTCAAAAACAGAATGAATTAAACAGCATATTATAACAATTCCAAAAAGTATGTCGAGATTTGGAAATATTTGCAAGGCAGAAATAGTAAGGGAGATTGAAAAATCAACTCCAGAAAATACCAAGAAAACTCATTCCTCCATATGGAATCAATTTAATTTAATTTAGTTTAATTGAATTGAGTTTTTTATTCATGGGATTGTCTTACCAAATACCACGCGAGCTCAGATTTAGCAGGATATTTTTTCCGGTGGTTTTCTCATGCTTACTTTCATTGGCAATTTAACGAGAGCTGTTCTGGCAAAATCACGAGAGCGTAGCTCGAGTATTCGAAAACAACCACAAAAAATATCCGGCTAAATCTGAGCTCTTGTGGTATTACCCCCGAATAAACATACTATTGAAACAGTCCAATCTAAAATAATGCACCTGAAAAGCAACGTAGGATATTGATGAACTCCTAGTGTCAGCTATTACTTACTCAATACTTTGATAATGTTGGAAAGATTATGTTTTTTAACAAACATATAAATGTATTCGTGAGGATTGATATATTTAGCTTCGATATTGACGATATTACATCACAAACTATTATTAGAATGAAGAATTAATTATAAATTGAGCTTCAATTAGATTGGATGGATGGCCGGATAATGAATACAAATGTATCTATAGTACATTCTAAAGCCTTTTTGGTGTGCATCATCGTTTGTGACCGGGTTTTGGGTATCTCGTTTATTTTATAGACTTATCCAAGATGCTGTCAAATGATTTTCAAGATGTCCGCTGGTAGACACACAAATCTTTGGTTATGATATTATTGTATGTGAAATCTGTTTAGTTCGGTCAATTTACTCGTCTTCTGTGGTCTTTTTTAATCTAAAGGTTCAGTTCTTTATTGTATTGTGATTAATTATAAATAATTCAGTGTGAAACTAAAAAATATGGATTGGATTGATATTCACTTTTTATAAATGATAATTGAACGTAAGCAACAAAGTACAGATCTGACGAGAACTGTCAGTGTGACAGTAGAAAAAAACGTAAGACACATAGCCAATACCAAAGGAACATCTGCATCCTATTTTGAATGATGTAATTGTTCTCGATTGATAGGTCGCGCTTGCGCGTATTCTTTACATCAACTCATCAAATTTTTTAATACAAAGATTAGGGTAAATGTTTGTGATATATTTAAACGGTTCATTATTGTGATATTTTGATTAGGATTAATCACAGACCTGCCTTTTTTCCATTTCTTCCAACGTAATGTGTTAGAAGGGCATTAACAATCGATGACTCACTCCAAGAAGGTTATTTGAACTCTGTATATATAATATACAAATTACTTCAAAAAAATATCTTAGGTCTTGGTGAATGTCACTCCAATATACCTACATACATACTTCAAAAACTACGAATACAGAATAGGTATACTTGTGGTGTTTTCCCACAGTTTATCGACTATCTCATCGATATATTTCTGACATAAAAATTAATATTCCTGTCTGTTTCGCGGCTGTTCAAAGAGTTTATTGTCAGATTCACCCATTATTATTCTTTGAAATACCTATTAGAAAATTCAAAGATTTTATGATGGATGATTTGATTGATGGGATTTTAATACAAGAAAAATTAGAAATAATGGTGTGCAATACATCGATGCCGAGGCCGACGCTGACGCCGACAGCAACGTCGGTGCCGATGTAATTTATGGAAAACAAATCGTCAATGTTGATGATGTTAATATTTAATCCTTGCACAATTTAGTTTCCGGTTTGAGATAATTTGGAAAATCACTGTAATAGAGAAATGATAAGTTACAAACAAATTGTATTAGTAAATTCCAATTGGAAGATACCAGAATATAATCTATCAAATCCAATTTTTCTGAATAGTTCATTTGTCAGATTAGATTTGAAATGGAGTAGCTCTCTGTCCTATCCCACTGCGACCTTTGCAGATCTATTATGGTCCTCTCCCTATATTTAAAGCTTGATATCTAGCTTTATTCTTTTTATTAGAATCTTTAGTCTGGATACCGCCTCCCCTCTGAGCTCTCTGCCCTCGATTTTTCTTCTCCGAGTAAGTGAAACCGCACTCTTGCTAGGACTTCGCACTCACAGAGTATGTGCTTCGCGGCTTCGTCTTCTTCCTGGCAGAACCTGCATAGGCTGTTATCTGCTAGGTCAATTGTGTGCATATGTTTCCTCAGCCCACAATGTCCGGTCAGCATTCCTACCATCATCCTCGACTTTGACATAGTAGGTCGTGTTACAGTTTCACCGAAGGGCTTTTAAGGAATAATTTAGCGTGCCATTGTTCTGGGGTTTCATACCACCAGCGCAACGCCTGGTTGTTTGTTTATCCATTTGTGGATGCTCTCTTCACTTAGGTATTTAGCCATTCCACAGGAAGGTTCTGACCCAATCATGACCTCCGTTGCTTCCTACTTGGCTAATTTATCGGCCTTTTCATTGCCTTTTATTCCTTGGTGACCTGGTACCCAGGCTAGGGTCACATTATGACTACCTAGTCTGTTGAGTGCCTTGCCACACTCCCACACCAGATCGTAGTTCATTTGTTATTGCGTAGTTACTACAGTAAAGTCGTTGGTGTGTAGTCAAAAGCTCTCTGGTATACAGAGATATGCTTGTCTAAAAATGACATTAGTACTACACCGTCAGTAGCGAAGAAGCTCTTCTAGTCCTACCTCCTTTCCATATCTTTCTGGAAATATAGATGGAATCTTCCTAAATGCACAAGATATGCTTATACAGAGTGTTGCAAATTCCTGGTGGACACTGGAAATCACAATATTTTGAGAAGGTCTTCTGGCGTGATGCTTCCATCCTCATTTTGTAGAAAGATGACTGGGCCTTACGTAAGGAGCAACTACTAAGGGCTAATAGCTGCTGGTACTTAGTTGGTGGTTGAAAAACATCATCAGGCTTTGGAGCAAATGGCTACGGCACATATTTTTTTTGCAATGAAGTATTTTTAAATCACAAACTGCCAAATTGCTTTTAAAATGCTATTTTTTCATGTATGTATGTATCTTGGGGTGACATTCACTGAGACCTAAAAGACCTATTGTGCCCCCTTACTTCTACTCAGTTTCTGAGTGTGCAGTTGGAAAGTATGTGGATGGAGGTTTCTTCTTCCATTCCACAAAATCTGCATTCTTCTTCCTCCACTATTTTGAGCTTTTTCAGGTGCCCATTCAGGCGACAATGTCCCGTTAGGATCCCTGATAAAACTCTTAGCGCAGTTTCACTTTGACTTATGCATTCATTTGTTCTCAACAGGTTGTAGTCAGCCAGGAGAGTCTTTGATTGTATGAACCCTACTAGATATTTCCAATGGTCAGTGCTGGGACTCTGCTCACTATAGAATTCTACTATCGACTCTATTCTACACGACTTGTCTACAAAAGTGATAGTTATCGCTTTCTACATGTGAAGACGTGTCGTTTTCTACGATTACGAGATATCTATAATTTTATAGGTTATATTTTCAAATTTATGACATTTGACACAAAAGGTACAATAAAGATAGCAAAACAAGTCGCAATTGGCTTTCACACAAGAAACATTAAAGTTATTATAGGGTTACCCACGTCGAAAATTTAAATTATCAAAAAAAATTTAGCATGGGCACAATGAGAACTATGAAATATTTACATAAAAGCTACAGATCGATGGTAATGTCAGAAATAAGAGAAGAGTTGTCGACAGAAAACAGAGTGAGATTTATGGCTGTTGTCGACTGGAATAATAGTTATCTACTGTAGAAAGCGACCGGTAGAATTCTATAGTGTGCAGAGTCCCAGCACAGATCTTCTCTTTTTCTCGGCTTTACTCATTTCTTCCAATATTACATTGGAGCTGATTCCGCAAAAGGGTTCAGGCCCCCAGAAAGATATTTCAGTCCTCCTCTTTGCTAGTTCATCTGCTATTTCATTTCCTTCTATTCCAGTATGTCCTGGAATCCATAGTAAGGTGACTTTATTGTTCTCGCCTATTTTTTCATGCGCAAGCAAACCTAATGAATATATGCTCCACTTTTTAGACACAATGTACATTGCAACTTTATATAATCATCTTGTAATCAATTTAATTCTTTTAACTGCGAATTTAGAAACAATTTAATACGTATACAATAAGTACAACGTGTATTGAAAAATAATTGGAATATGATCGGGGGATATATAACGTAATTGTATAGTTTAGGAGATTCGATAGCAATTAGGAAACGCTAACGTTCCAATGAACTTATCCTTTTAAATCTACGAAATCACTTTAAGTTTATCTGACCGGAAGTCTAAAGGGATTCGAACCGGAAACGCTCATAGATATCGCTGAGAGTGCAGCGTACAGACAAAGTAGAAGGTAAGCAGTATAGGTTTTAAGGTTATATCGGCTACATTCGATATAGAAAAGGGATTATCATTTGGATTATTTGTAGTTGTAAAGACGGTGGTGAGGTAAAAGCTATCTAAACGCTTGGAGACAAACATACTATTTTTATTTATATAAAAGAATAATGCGTGATAGTAGAGAAGATTTCACAATATTACGTTGACTTGGCATCTAGCCGTATGGATTTAGAAATAAAAGTTTTTAAATCCCTTATTGTACAGTACACAGTAAAAGATCCGTAGTCGATGAAAACAGAAATTGGATGTATTCTGAAAAAAAAATGATAAAAAAATAGCTTAGGTGAAAAGTTTAAAAGCCATGATGTCAAACTCTCTGCCCTTGTAGCCAACTGAGAAGTTGATTTTCTCTATTATATATATATACAGGGTGTTTCAAAAAAAGGTAACACCGTCTCTAGGATAGGTAAAAAACTGAAAAATAATTGGGGTTTGCTTAGTAAAATTTTTTTCTAACGCCATCCGTTTTCAAGATAAAGGGCGTTGAAGAAAATAAAAAATTACACATTTCTTACGATTTTGTCGAAACTACTGGCACCATTGTAATGAAATTTTATACGAATATGTTTTGGAAGCTGATATATCCCATGAATTTGTTTTTATAACTAACTCTCAAAGAGGGCGCTAGTTACACGATTCATACAACGTATTATTCAACATAACTTTTTTTAGGGTAGAATTATTAGTCAACACTCCAAGTGAACATAAACATCGTTCGATTAATTAAAAAAAACTTACAATAAGAAAATTAAAATAAAGACAAAGAACATAACATAAAATTCAATTAGAGTAAATGTTCAAAATGTCCTCCGTTTTCACGAATACACAAGTCTATCCTTTTTTCTAAAGAATCCATTAATCTTCTTAACGGTTGGGGATCATCTATGATGTCATTAAAGTGACGTTTAATTATGTCTATTAATTCTTGATGAGAATTTACCTCTGTAGCATAGACTTTTTCCTTAATATACGACCAGACTGTGTAGTCCAAAGGATTAAAATCGCATGACCGAGGAGGCCAATGAATCGGAGCTTCTGCACCTCTACCAATCCATCGATTCCGAAAATTGTTACTCAACCAATTACGACACCTTCTATCAAAGTGCGGTGGAGCTCCATCATGCATAAAAAATAATGATGTTCGCTCATTTATCGATAAATCTTCTAATATCTCAAATAAGTGATTATTTAAAAAATCAAGGTACATATCACCACTTAAATTTCCAGGTAGAATATGATAACCTATTAATCTGTTACCTAAAGTTGCTGCCCAAACATTAAATGAGTGTTGGTAATGTGATACCCTTTTGGCTTGTGGATTCTCATCACACCAGTAGTGTGCGTTATGGGAGTTAAACATACCTTGTCGCGTAAAGGTGGCCTCGTCCGTAAAAAGAATACATTTTAAAAAATTTGGATTGAGGGCTGTCCTTTCTCGCAATGTTTCACAAAAATCGACTCTAACCGGTAGATCGTCCGGCAAGAGTTCTTGAACTTGTCTGTAATGGTAAGGATGTAGCTGCTGCTCTTTAAGTATCCGCCAAGTAGTTGAAGAAGATGTATTTGTTTGTCTTGCCATATTCCTTACACTTAATGTTGGATTTTGATCAACTAAATTTAAAATAATATTTTCTTTATTAATTGTTCTTGTTGTTCTTGGTCTACCTGAATTTATTTTCTTTGGTCTTACATTCCCAGTTTCTCGACAACGTCGTTCAACTGCTCTTAATGTTTTTTTACTTGGTAAGTTTCTTCTAGGAAACTTTTCTGCATAACGCGTAAAAGCTGCACTAGAGTTTCCTAAACACTCGCCTAAGGTTAATAACATGTTGGTGTATTCAACATTTGAGTACATTTTGTTTAACAATATCTAATTTTACAAATAACAAGGTTTCAAAACTCTATGTATTGTTGACTTATTGTCATAACAATCAATAAATGTCAATTTTACATGGCAAACTTGGAGAAAAGCGAACTTTATCATTAGTTTATACCAGGAGCGATTATTAC
>CAJUYH010003684.1:0-13883 GCA_910591685.1 Galerucella tenella | reverse complement strand
AAGGAACCTAACTTTGATACGGCACGCTTTTTTGGAGCACCCTGTATATTCCAAAATATTTTTAAATTATAGTCCTAAGTAATCTACTTAATTCTACGTTTAATTTTTTCTTATTATACTTGCCGCAAAGACGCCAGAGAATAGTTCGTTCATAGTGCCCCACCCTGTATAAAAAGTTGATCTAATTGTCGGATATTATATCGTTTCGAACAAAACCTATACCGAGGAGTTTCCTAAAGGTTATGGCCCCAGTTATCGTGCAAGCGACGTAAAGTTTCCGACTCGAGAAATTAGTTTTCGCTACTGAAATCGATCAAAATTGCGGATAAAATTTATGTATCAGACATCAATAGATTTAATATTCCTAGTCTGTAATAAATTTTCCAGGTTGATACCTGTCATCTGAATACAGTCGCACAGATGCCGGAGAAATATTTTCAGAATTTCTCATTGCTCTATAACAACCAATGAAGTGTCAGAATCAAATATCCGAGTCACTTTTGTTTCGAAACGTCAAATCAATAAGACGTTAGACTCTTGTCAGTTAATTCTGAACACTTCTCAGTAATAATGACCGATATGTAGTAAATAACGGATGAGGTTGTGTCGTTCAATAATTCTCATAATCCCGCTGGAAGATTCTATTCTCATTCCGAGAAAAGAACAAACCACGGATCTCGTAACTCTACAAAAATATCCCAACATCTTGTTGCCATGGAACAGCTTAACAATATAATAAACAACGTCAGTTATTTTCAATCGTGCGTTCGCTTTAACAATGACCATGAATGAAATTGAAGAAATTGAGGAGTAAAATCAAATTTCTTTTGAAATATTTGTAGAATCATTTTTTTGTGTGTTCTGGAAGTAGTTCTGATGCCGGGAGCACTGCAGCCTATTGGCTTATTGTATTCTACTCCCACATTTAGTCCACCCATCCAGTTATCCCCGTACCTTCGAGTAGACGATATAGGTCCATTGGATGTGTGCCATATACTTCAGGTGGCACTTTGGCTTCTCCGGAGATTGTTTGTTTCCTCGAGTTTAGTTCCTCACAGTCAGATGGGTTACGGTCTCGGTCTCCATGCCACAAAGTCTGCAGCTGAGGTCTCCGTTATATAACCCTATTTTAAGCAGATGTTCCTCGACCAGGGTATGATCCGTTAGAAAACCTGTAGTAATCATTAGCTTATTCCTACTGACATTCAGTAGTTCTTTGCCCGTTTTACACATGTGTCACCTATGAAGGTTTTACTGTGTACCTGCTTTGGAGTATTCCTCCACTGAAGTCTATGTTGGCTTTGTACTCATTTTTGTATTTGCCCTCGGACTACCTTCTTTGTGGTCCAACAGTTGCTGTTGCTGAACCTCTTTCCGCGTGTTCATCAGCTTGTTCATTTCCAGAAATACCGTTATGTTCCGGCACCCACGCTAATCTTACTTTAATGTCGTCTGCTAGTTCATTCAGTTCTTTCTGGCATTCTTCTGGATGTTACCTTGCGGCTGTTTAAAGCTGCAAGAGCTGCCTGGTCAGTTAGTATGTATATCGTAAGAGTGTCAGTCCTATGTTTGTTAATTATAACATATTCTAAGATAGCATAAATCTCTGCCTGGAATACAGAGGTATATTCTCCTTGTGTTTCTCATTTCACTATACACCCTGCTACTTTCATAGAAGCTAGTGTTGATTTATTGCCGAAAACAGCTCAAGTGCGATATTGAAAATAATATGAACATTTGAAAGAGTGTGAAGTGTATAATTGGAGTATACGAAAGGAAAATTGAGACTTTATTATCCTAACTCGCTGTGTTTCAAGATTTCAATGTTAAAACTTGCTTTGAAAGTTTATGACAACATTGACATTTCAAGGTTAGCTATTACCAAGTGGCTGCACTTTTGGAGGAAGCTGATGTCTTTTTTCCTTCAACAAGGCATGCTCTCCTTACTGCGAAGTACAAAGTACAATGGGTGAGGATAGATTTATTGAGTTGAGTTTAAGGAAAATCAGAAAGGAAATTGAAACTAGTTTTGAACAGTAAAATGATAATAGTATAAGACTTGACTTGAATGATTTTTTTTCTCCTCCTATACTATAAGTTGTTTATCAAATGCCAATTCTCAATTTCGTAATGATACTCATTATAACACTGGTTTTCATTATATAACTGGAAAATCGACCAATAAAAATTTAGATTTTGAAATACCCAAGTAGTCAGACCCAATATTTTCTGTAGAATGTTTGACAGTATCTAAGAGATTTGTGTGTTTTATGACAGTTTAAATCTTTTTGCGTTAGTTTTTAAGAGAAATGTACAGCACTAGACCAAAAATACTCAATGACCAAGGTAAATACAGTGAGGAAAGGCGTTGCATAAAGTTGTCTTCGATCTGTACATAGCACGGGTTCGAGTACCGGTTAGTGTGAATTATTAACTGAGAACTCTATACCTAAGACTTTTGGGTCATTCCTATTATAAATACTTCATTTATCTTCTTTCTCATCAGGTATAGAGCGGCTCTGCTCAGTAAATTCGAAGTTCCAGGTTTTATTGCATCTCAAGCCTCAAGCCTAAGTCAAATATGTTTCTCATATTTTGAAAATAACTATTCGCCATTATACAATATCTTTTCAAAATTAAATTCTATTGATAATCCTGTACCTATGTATCTAACTTCCATGAAAACACTGGGACATTATTATTAGATGACAATAATTTTTCTCACTTCAATTAGAATCTTTTATCAACGGATTTGTTATTAATATAACCTTTTATTTATTTTGACGTAAAAAGCTCTCTGTCAAAACAATTGTGATATCAAAACTGAGTAGGCCATTATCTTGGAGAACTTGGAGCACCACATTGGTAGTTCATCGTTACAATATGCCAAACCGACCATAAATACGTCATAAGTACGTAATAAGAGACGATAAGGAAGACTATAGAAGAGAGTATAAACTTGAACGAGCAAAGTAGCATTGTCGTTTAGAGATGGGAACATGTAGTTTTGTATGGAACGTTAAAGTAGCTGAAATATGAACAAGGTAGGATAGTGCTACTTTGCCTACTGAGGATGCGGTAATCAGTCAAGGTAGTAGAAGGCACTTCACCCCCATGTTATAAATATGATTTTTCCGCCTCCCTAATTTTTTAGTAAATTATTTATGAAACTAACAAACAAAATTATTGAAAAACTAAAACTAAAAAGTATGTACAGTATAATGGATTTTGAATACCACTAGAAGTGAGAGCTGGAGCCGTGATATTTTCACTAACAACACTATTAAACAGTTGGTACTCGTACTTGGCTGACTACAATCAATATTCATTAACTTCAGTGACTTTCATAATTTGGTTCGAAATTTTCAGCTTTTTTAGCAATATTCGTAGACTTCCAGCCTCCGTGTTGCTTTGAAACAAGAATGTCTCCTCCAGAATTTGCAAGTAAATTTGCTGAGGTTCTATTGAAACTATAACCGGTATTATTTATAGCATAAGGCAGTAAGGAGAAAATTGGCGGAAGTGAACATTTCATTCAGTTGCTATTTTTACACAAAGCAAGAGGTATCCTGAAAGGCAATAGATTCCATAGTAAACAATTTTGAGCAAGTGTAGCCTATTGAGAAATTTTATTAGATTTTTATGTAGGTAGTTGGATTTATTGGTTCGGAAAACTCAACTTTAAGTGCTTTTTATAGATAAATTCTATATATACTGTAACATTAAACATTTCAGGAAGCCACAAAAAATAAAAACAGGATAATGGATTTTCAAATCCCTGCAATGAACCGTCAAAATAAGAAGAAACCGTAATAAATATTGTAATCGCCAAGTCCGCCATGACGCTGGGGATTCCCTTCACCCGATAACGGGTCATAAATATCCCATTAGCCACTGAGAGTGTTACACATAAGAGACGCAACGTTGCCGGTAGTTCAAACCTTTCCATCATTAGATTCTCGTTTGCCGCAGAAAGGACCGCAAAAATTTACTGGGGAAAATTATCTGTCAGAGTTGGGAATAGAGGTGGCATCAACCTTACAACAAGAATAAAAAAATAAAAAGATAATATGTATGAACGAAACTCGACTGCAATCAATACTCTCTGTAATAAATTGTAGTGTTTCTCCCCAATGTCGCCGCTACTTCAAGGACATTTGTTGACTCTCCTATTTTAAGATGGCCGTCTAGCGCCCCTTGTCTTGTGTCAAAGTGCGAGTGTATTCGGAATATTCATGCTTCCCTTCACAAACCTTTCCAGGATGTGTGTCCATTTCCATAATGGATATTAACAAATAATTGTTAGATAAATATGGACAAAGATACTGCGGAATGATGATGATCATGTGATACATTCAGAAAACTTTGTCAAGCTGGCTTGGTGTAATAGATTTGTTCGAGGAGCACTGTACTGTACTGTAAGAATTTGAAGGGTGGGAGTTAGGCCACAACTGTCTTATCGTGCATCCTTCTGAGGTTCAGACTTCCTTCTACCTCATCATCCAGCCTACTTGTTTGAAGTAGGCGATAACGTCGCCGGAAGTGAGCTCCCTCATGCTAGCTTGTGTTAGCCTTTACTCACCGAATACAGAAAACCTAAATTGAAAGAGTGTCGGACATTCACAAAGAATGTGTTCGACAGTCCCATCTTCCTGTTCACATCCTCTATGTAACAATTAGGTAACAATAGGGTAACAATTAGGTTGGGCGTTGGGCGCCAATTTTGTTACCTATTATTTATTTCAAATAATAAGGCAAGATAAATTGCAACGGCGACTCAATGTGGAGAGCACCTCAGGTGTGAATTCGGAGACCAAACTAATATCAATTCAGGGAGTAGTCTTACCGGTTCGCGGGTAATCCTACTTTATTTAAGTTATTGAAGTTATATTGAAGTTAATGAGATAATAAATGAAGTTAAGAAACGAAATGAATTTAATGAGTTAATAAATCAAGTTAAGAAATGTAATTAAAATTAATCAAGAAAGGTAAGTGGGCGCCACCCTGAATAATATTAGTCGACTGGTTTTCACCTCACCACTCTCTATCAACAAACCTGGAAATGTTGGAAGGGAAGGAATAACAACGTTGTTAAATTTACAAGTTGTATAATGATTAAAAATATCACAGTAGAATATGAAAAAAATGTTGGTTTTGTGAGTTGAAGCACGTTGGGTTTAAATTGGTTCACTTGTTACTTTCCTTGATTTTCCACGTGTCTGATGGCAGGTACAAAGTTCCAGACTGTTTTGTGGTCTCAGGTAACTCAGGTAACTTCAGGTACAAATTCTCAGGTACTCAGTAAGTCCAGGTACTTAGTAAGTCTCAGGTACTAGGTAAGTGCATTCACATTGAATGCACTTTAGGAAAGATAAATTTTTAAAGAAAAGATAAATTTTAAAACTCAACTCGACTGCTTCATGGTTGATAGGAGAAAGAAAGCTTATCCTCACTACTCGCTATTAAATTGAACCATGCGATGAGCAATCGACATACGTTGTATATTCCTCTCCTGTTCACATGCTCCGCTTCGAGAAAGAATTTACGTATTCGTAGTGTGTTCTTAATTTCTTTCTCTGTATAGGAGAGAAGAATTGAAATATTTGACCAATATCAGTGTATACTGAACCTCACCAACGGAGATTATTCGTCGCACATTAAATGTAAAAATTTTGCCTTTTAGCGATGATAGGTGCTACAGGTTTTCGACGAGAACCTCATGTTGATAAGGAAGAAGGACTGGCTACTCGCCGTCCGGTAGATATTCAAATATTCCAATGATAGTGGTCAAATATAACGTTACATCTACAAAGTGAAGTGTCAGACAAACCTACTCTGTAGAGGTGTTTTCGTAGGTGGCAGTGACCGGTCAGAATACCCGTGGCTGTCCGAAGGTCTCTTCATAGTCACGTATTTTTTGGCTACTTTGCTGTCCGGATACTGCAGCAGTTCCTTGTCAAGCCTACAACCTTCTGCATCGTCCCATCTACCCTTAAACTTTCCAAGGGAATGTTCCTTTATTAGGTCAATCATAGCTGACGCCGACAGAACAATGGAAGTACCAGATCCCAAGAGTTTTTGGGAGGCTGCTTTCCTGGCTATTGAGTCGGCAATGTGGTTACCTTTCGATTTACGGTGGCAAACAGTTGGAAACTGGTGGAAAGTAGCCATGTTTGGTCCAAATAGAGAAATTTGTTTTTTTTTCACAATGGATACGATAGAACTACTCTTACCCATGAGTGAAATAGCTGTAATGAAAGCTTTGAAACAATAAATATAACAAGAAATAAAGTTGGCATAGGAGTATAAATGACTAGCCATGAAAACGCGTTTAAACTATGCCGCTGTTTGCCAATCGGCCATGCCAATTGATATGGGCACAACCGTTGGCACGTGCCAATAATCCGGCAACGTGCCAATAAAAATCGTTGAATTGTCGGTCTTTTCCAAAGGAAGCCAATGCGAACGGAGAGTGGGGACGAATCAACCTCTCGCCTTTCGCGGCACTCAATAATCAATATTGAGTTATATTAATATAGATAATGGTACGGAACCCTACGTGCGCGAGTCCGACTTGCTCTTGGCCGGTTTATTTATGAATTATAATAATACTTTCCATATAAAATAAACTGTATTGGAAACATCAAAAGTTCATATCTACATTGATATTATACAAAATTGATGGGGGTTTGTGGAAATAAACGACGGAGGAGTTTAACTGGAATAATTTTACAACTTACACTAACTGGTAGTTTCAAGTTCTAGCAGCACCATTTCGAATAAGATTATAGATCGTTCACTTCGGAATATTTCAAGAGCGTATCGCTACTTCCATTGTGAGGTAGGTAACCGGGTTATTCAAAGTAGAAGTAAAAATACTGTATCGTCTCGTTATCTCTTTTCACATGTATGGAAAATGCGAATATATATTTTTATAAACTTCCTAGGCATGTTAGGAAATACCGCGAAACAAGAAACTAGAATGCAGCTTTAGTTATGACTGAGCTAATTCAGGCGAACTCATAAAATGCTTGCAAAATGAAAATGCATTTTGACTTATTTCCGTTCACTTGGTTTTCGTAGGTAATATTATAAGGGCATCTAATTTTTCCGAAGAAAATAAAAAAAAAATTATAGAGGAGACGGATTTTTGGTCATGTGATCACAGATTAATCTGAGCAAATTGCTATTATCGGCCCGACCAATCATACATACAGTGCTATTCAAAATTCCCTCCCTCTCGTATCTTTTGAACGGATACACTTACAATAATAAAATTTGGAGGGTGGAAATAAAGTGTTGTAAACTTCTCTACGAATGGTAACAGGTGACGTAATAGTAATAGATGACGTCACAGTGCCACTCTGGCCAATAATTTTAAATAGGACCTTATGGCAAGTGATATCTCGTTTGAAAGGCATTGACATTGGCTACATAACCATATCAATTTTGTTTGGGTCTTAAATAATTTTGACGAATAAATTAAATAAAATTTATTTAATACCAAAATTATTGAAATTATTTTTTTAAATTTAATTAATCAAATATCAACAATGGATTCTTATAGCAAGTGTTCGAAATGTGCTCCGTCTACTTCCTGACAGTAATACATCCTATTAGTAAACTCTTGTCGTACTCGTTCGAATGTGTCAGCTGAAATTGCATTGCATGTCAAAATATTCCAAGCAAACAGATTTACATCGGACTGATCTGAGCGAAATTACAGAACAGTTCAGATTTACCTCCTCTACCTCTAGATGTAATAAACGAACGATTTAGACTTAAAAGTTTAATCGGACGCAAATAACGAACTCAGCTAATGAAGTGATATTTTAACAAAAAGCATGAGTGCTGGTGGCGCTCCGATGAAGCATCTGATGACAGGTGCTGTCATACATTTCTTACATCCGGAAACCATTTGAAATTTAAAATTGCGGCCTTACGGCTCGTGCCACAAACTTCTGCGCTCGTGGGAAAAGTAATTTGCGTACAAGTTGTACACAATATTATTCCTACAACCACATTTATTATTGAAAGAAATACAGTGATTTATACAGTTATTTTAATTAAACTTTGAACAGACGGAGCTTACAATATGAAAATAAATAGAAAAATCAGTTGAATGTGTGATTAATTGTGAATTTTGAACAATTTTGTATTGAAACCTCAGTTAACAGTTTTTGGTTGCAGTTTGAGCCTTTTCGATAATATCCAGAGGAGTATTTTCTTTGTGCGATTTGGACGACTCAAAAGATAAATTATTTTGATCTTGGTTTATGATTCGTGGAATATTATTTATATATAGGTTGATGTTTTTATAATTAATAAATTAACATGAATAATGAAATGAATAATTTACTTACTTTTGGTTTAAATTTAAAAAGAAATTCACTGTTGAATTGTCAAAAAGTTGACAGGTCATAGGTAGCTTTGTTTGACATTTCTGTGCGGAAAAGTGCCGTAGCGTGTACTTTTCTCATTAAATTTCGAACGGTTGTCAAAAGAATTGAGCAAAGGCCTGCTTTGCGTTTAAGAATTTGTGTAGAAAAGCGTGTTTTGCATAGTGGTTGTGGGAAAATTGTTTGTCACTCGGTAATTGGACTCCAGAAGAACCGCCACACTGGTACAAATAACCAAATATTTTGTGTCGCCATCTCCCGGTCTATTTCGTTTGACAGCTCGTGATTTGCGTGACAAGATAGTGAGGTTAGGAAAGAGAATTGGAAAATTTTGTTGATAACAAATCCGTTTTTGTCTTAGAACATAAAACAGACAGGAAGGAGCATTTACCAAATAAGTTTGCGTCCAAATAGGAGGTTGCAGATGGCGAATAGTCGTTTCCGTTTTGACAGTGGCGTACTGTTTGTATAGGGTATTGGATATGTGAAATTTGAAAATTATAGCTTATTGAAATGTATTAAATATAAAACTATAAGCTGTCCTATGTCCTATACAAACAATATTGTCTAGGAGCAATGAAAATACGAATATAGAATAATACTTTGGATAATACTTTCGCTTAAACTTATTCTCACCAAAAAAACTACATAAACAACGCATGTTCTTTTATTCACCGGTAGATCCACCAATCGACCAACTGCGTTTTTATATTCATTGGTGGATTGTAGATTGAAGAAATGACGCGTTCATTTATTACTGTTGCATCAACCAAAATTGCAAACAACTCCACCGTTGTATGGAGGAGGTGGATAACTTTGGTGGTTCACAAAATGGCAGCTTAACCTCAAAAAACTAATGATTTTTTGAAGCAGTCAAAGAAATGGTATTGACGGCGCTATTAACAGAGTCAGAAATTGAAAAAATTCCAAGTGGACCTATCAGATGAACTGCTAATAACAACAATCAACTTAGAAATAGATTGTCAGTGGTCAGATGATTTAAATAACTGCTTTTTTTATATGCCACTGATGACTCCACCATGTCGTTGCAGTGGACACTGACGTCATTCAACCAATGGTGAATATATGATGAAAAAAAAAATGTGCCTACAATCTACGTCAGTCATTGTCAACTTCACAAATGAGTCATAATTAGGGTGTCGCAAATGGCGACTTCCGCCGCATTTTCTTATACAGCTAATGAGTGACAAGACTCCTTCCTGTCTGTTTTATGTTCTAAGGTTTTTGTCCTAGTCTTCAAAAATTATCGAATATGTTCATCGTCTGGAGGTGAAATAAGGATTTTCATTTCAAAATTTCACTTTTAACACATTCCATTGAAATAAGTTGGTTCAAATGGCGAAATTCCAAAGTGAATAATCTAGTTTCTACGTACAATTTCTCAAAGTATATAATAATCTACATCCCATAAATAAATTGTTAAATCATTCTTTTTTTCAAATTGTAGTGAATCTTATATTATCATTATCCACTTGTATTGTGGTTATATCGTAGTAATCTCTACAGTGAAACACCGAGCAAAACCAGCTCATCCCGAACATACGTCCATTATTATGTAAAACAAAAGCTCCACTTTTTCATACGCTTCAGAGTCTAAATTTAAAAAAAAACGCTCATCAAACCGGAGCTTTTTAGTATGACGTAATTGCCAGAAAATAAAGAACAAAAGGAAAGCAAAGACCAAAACGAAGGTACTTTACATGTTTGTGGAACGATGTGACGAAACCATTTCAAAGGCGCATACAAGAAAGGAATTACGTTCAACAGTGTCGTACCAATTTCGGTTGAAATAATATTTGATATTTAAAAAAAGGAATCTCTGGATGATGCAACTATTAAAATGTATATTTTAGTTATTTAAAAAGCTTGTCTTTACAAGAGTAAAAATAGTCCCTTTGGTGATCCTCTCAAACCAACAAAATTTGAAGTTGAAGCTGTAATTGGGAGATACAATCTTAAGTAGTTCACACTGTATATAAAAAGGAAATTATGGAATCACAAGGGCTGCGTTTCACTAGAGCGGCCATGTGTGTGAATAATGTAAATAGCGCCCGTGTGTGTAAATCTCCAGTTTCACTGGAGTTTTACTGAAAAAGCAAACTTTTTCTACTTTAAATACATGAAAAAATAAAGTATGATACAAAAACAAGGTAACTTTCTTACTGTAAGAGCTTTTTAATATTCTTTTTACTGAGTGACGGCTGGGTCGGTGTCGATTTGAATATATCTTGTAGGAAATAAAACACATGTTCCAGTAACAGCTGCTCTGTCAATCAGAAATTCCATTACACATTTAAACATTCGTCAAGAAAAGTGTATTGGGGCAGATTGATTTCATTTTGAACAACTTTTACAATGTTTTTCAGATGGTTTTTCGCTTTGTTCCCCATTGTTTGATTATTGTTATGTATTTTATTTCTTCCTTTATGGATGAACATTTTCTGGGCTTGTTATCACAATAGTAGTTCACGTAACAAGTCTCGAGAGTGGTCTTCTACTGGGGAAGTGGGCAGTCCAGTAAAAGCACTTTTGGGACGTATTACGTACAATATTTTTTTAAGACGGGTATAGTTGAAATAAAACACTTCTTGGTGTGCGTCATCGATTGTGACGTATATCCGGGTTTTCGGCATGTCGTTTATTTTATTTGCTATTTTGACATATAGCTAACCTTAAATTTGATAAATAAGATCATCAGTATTGTATTTAGCCAAATTCGAAAAGGCTATGCAATTAATAATTACCAGTATCTTTTTCTAACTGAAAATATTTCAGAACTTTCAAAATGCTGATGTTTTTCCGTTTGGCTGGGCATATTTTTATATTATTCAAATAAATACAACAATAACACTAATATTCACTTCAAATAAATAATAATTGACCGTAAACAACAAAGTACACACCTGACAAGAACTGTCAGTGTGACAGTAGAAAAAGACGTAAGACACATTGCCGCTACGAAAGTAACGCCCTAATAGTATTTTGAGTTCCCGATTGATAGGTTGCGCTGGCGCGTAATCTAAACATCAACCAATCAAATTTTTGTAAGTCAAAGATTAGGGTTAACGTTTGTAAAACATTCAAACGGTTCATTATTATGATATTTTGACTAAGATTAATCACAGACCTGCCTTTTTTTCCATTTCTTCCTACGTAATGTGATAGAAGGAGATTAACAATCCATGACGCACACCAAGAAGGGTATTATTTCAACTATACCATAAACTTGATATGCATCATTTTGAATATCCATTTTATAATAAATGTCACGTTTTCCACTAAACGTCAAAATATGTCAAGTTATTTCATAGTTTTTTTCCGCAGCCGTGCCGAAAATAGAACTTTTGGTATGATTTATTAAATCGAAAATGAAACTTTACACAAATCGTACCGAAAGTAGCGATTTTTGGAATGTTTTGTTTCACTTTCGGGACGATTTTTTTACTTTTGGGACGATTATTTTACTTTCGGAATAATCTTCAATATCTATGTAGGCGGCCTTAGCAATGACATTTACGGAATTTTTATTATGACATCGCTTGTCAAAATAAATTTTTTGATAGTTCAACTGTATTTTCAATTTTCCGTTCCAGAAATGGAAATCGGCAACCAAAGTGACGAGGAAATAATTATTCCACATGAAATCAGTGATTACTGTTATGATTGTGCAATTAATGTACATAAGTAATATTATTTATAGTATCTATCCCTATTATTATTTGATATTTTATCTACAAACGGCTGCAGAAAAAATATTGTACGTAACGTTACCCGGAAGTGATTTTACGGGAGTCGCAGGCTTCCAGGACTACTCGCCCTGGAAACTGCCTACTCATCCCGTAAAATATCACTTTCGGGACTTGTTACGTAAATAAACCATTAAATAATACAAAACTCGGTTACTATAAAAACCAATTGACCGCTATCTTAGACTAACTATTTTATTATTTTTTTCATTGAAGATAGGCCGGAAAGTGAATAATAATGAGTCCGGTAAAAGCTTTTACCCACGACCCCCCAGTAATCAGTCAATAACACACAGTCGGTATCAATCGAAGGTCCATTAGGAAAAATTAGGGGACGTATAGTTTGGCAAGTTTATCTGTAGCTACGGGGCGTCGGTAAGAGGGGAGGAAAAACATGGCGTATATCTGTCAAACGTACAAATGGCGTACGGTACCTATTTTACCAAGTAAAACTGAAATTACAAAGGTAACTGACAATACGAACACCACTGGATAAATCAATATCAGTCAATTGACGAAGTGAGAGGGAAGAACATATGCACGCGCTTGCCAATAAGAAGTCACCTGGTCGATAAAAATCACCAATTATGTAATCGGAGGGTGCGGTCATTATGGTTTTCGTACAACGTTGCCAGAGCTTTGAGAATCCCATAACAAATTTGGAAAAGTGTTCTCTTTTAATATTCATAAATTGGAAAATAATGTTAATAGAATAAATCCAAGGAAACAAGCACATTATGAAATTAACGTTGAATCATATTTTTAATATTGTTAATAATAAAAAGACCCATTTATAATTATTATCACTACATACTACTACTACTACTACGTAGTAGTAGTAGTATCACTACATAATCAGTTCTTCTATTTTTTTATAGTTAAACGTGGCAATGTCGAACGTTTTCGACTGCATTCCTTTCACGGTTTCAGATAAACTTGCCAAAGTATACTTGGGAGGTCCATTAAGGGACGTACTTGGAATGTTCTTATCAGGACTTCCCAGGGACGTATGGTTTGGTAACAAAAAATGTCCTCAGGACGTCCTGAGGACGGCTAAGGTTCTGGAACGGACGTACCTGGGACATCGAATGTCTAATAACGGACATCCTGAAAACGTTTTAGGTACGTACTTGTGCTGTCTAGGATGTAATGACGTCTATTACGCACTGTAAAAAAAACGCACAGCTGTGAAGTAAATCGCACGGCTTCCCTAGCAACATCTTGGCAACTGTCGATAGTCACCATTTTATTCAAAATTTACTATTTGAAAACATTTGATATGGCCACGTTTAACTATGAAAAGCCCAAAGGGCTAAGTATATGTATTGATTATATTTGAAAAATGCACTTTCGATTATCAATGATTAAACATTAGTTCTTTAATGTGCTTCTTTCATTGGTAATAGAGTAATAGAGATTGAGTTTACCAAGCACCTCTAATTATGTAACTGTTATTTCTTATGCTTCTTATAAAAAATACAAGTACAAGTAGGTCGTAGGTAAAGTATAGTATGTAACTCGTGTTGTAAACCATTTTACGCACTTACGGAATTACTCGCCGCTACTCGGCATCGTGCGTAACTTTTTCATTCGTGCGTAAAATGCTTCTTACCACTCACGTTACGTAATATACTATTTTATACTAGCGAAAAATAAGTTTTTCTTTTATCAAAAATTATAGCAGAATTATATCAAATTTATTAATTTTTCAGTCATT
>CAJUYH010003683.1:2671-30944 GCA_910591685.1 Galerucella tenella | reverse complement strand
TACCACTTGGGGGGGGGTCTTGAAAAATTTCTGGTGACGAAAATAGCGAAAAACAGACTGAGAACAAGAGTAGGGGGATTGTCCCACGAATCATCGAGTATATATGGTGTATATATTTTGAGTTCAATCTATATATCTACTATACGTATGACTATAAATATTCAAACTTTAACACCACTTTGAATGCCGTTGAAATCAGATTGAAATTCGTGAATTTAATTAATCCATCAATTCTCAAATAATAGATCCACTGTAATCCATATATATATATATTTCCTTTTTGATATGACACATTCTTTATCCTTTTGAACTCCTAAAAGATGTGATTTATCTATATATGAAAGATGTTCTCAACAGGGTCGTTATAATGATGATCACGATACATATAAACATTATATTAAATGAATAGACATTCAGTGCATGTCGATATATTAACATAATCTGTATTATCTTTCAGTATAGTATCTTAATGGCAAATCATCTCTCTCACCAATATTACATATAACATTTCAAACAATTGCATTTACATACGTAGCAATTTAATCGGATACCAGTCAGAATTGGTATTGACAACTTTACGTTAATGAGAATAATAAAATCAATGGGCAGAAAAAGTAGCTCTTGCAATTCAAAAAACCCATCAAATTTCGACAAGTTTGCTAGTATAAACATGTATAGGAACGTACGAGTATATGTGCCTGTACTGTACGCATTGTATCTGTAAACTGTGCCCTGCATGTAAATGAAATAATGCGAAAAATTATCCAAATGAAAAATTTCAAATTCCACCAGTTTTCAGTTTTGATTTTAATGAACTCCGTGACAACTTTAAACTAAATTTTTAGTTTTCGTGAAAACGTGAGTTCCAATTTTAACGGAGACATAAATGTTTTTGGTGACTGCTTACAGTCAATTGAAAAATATCAAAAGTGTTCAGCCACAGTACTACTTCGAATTGGGATATTTGATGGATATTCAAAGTTATTCTCAATTTCATTATTCAAAACAAACTTATATGATTACATACTTTTAAATATCATCTTGACTATTGTGATGACTTGTGCCAAGTTAGTCATTCTCTTATCTGATTCCCTTTTAAATGTATTCTTTTTTAAAAGAAGAAAAATTACTTAATAATTCGTCTGTCCTCATCACTAGAACAAACGTTGAAGAATAAATACACGTATCATGTTGAACATCAAATCTGTTTATATTCAAACGGTGCAATAGGCAGAAGAGTTGAAGAAATGTGTCCGTGGATTATAAGAGCATCTTTATATATCGTCACACAGTTTACTTCTCTAAATGCAAATGATAAATTAATAATTGATGCATGAATAGATCATTCTTATGCGATCAGAAGAAGCCATTTTATTTTACATATTATTTGCAAATAAGACGTAGAATAAAATGGCGAAAGAAGTCCGTTTAGCTGCATGGTATTATATAAATGTATATATGCATAACATCGAATGTCGTTTTATTTGATCTTCAAAAATCAAATATCGAACAATTGCTAAAACTAAATTTCGGATTAAAATTTGTATGTGATCCCTTATACTTACTACTTTCATAAAATTTCCCTGATATGACACGCACACATGTATTTTTAAAGACGCTCCGTTGTATTCCCCACTGCACTATACGGAAAATCAATGGAAACGTTGACATATGCATAAACAATAGGAACTGCAGATGTCTAAAGTAGTCTAGATGAATATGTTACAGTTGATGTGACAAATATTATGAACATTACAACCGAAAGAAAAAACATATTCATATACAGTCTCTCTATACCTTTGAATCTCTGGATTCATATACAGTCTCTCAATATCGTTCTGGTGAAAAGGGAAGCAATTGGTTCATGCAGGTGGAAGATATTCTATATTCTTAATAATCGAGAAATATGTTAATATACTCGTATTTAACGAAATGAATTCATTTACATTCATATTCTCTGCAGAATAGCGGATTGAAATTCTCCGCGATGAGAAGAACGAGAGCTATAATATTTCAGAGGTAGCAAACTTCCAATGATCAATAGGTTCAATGATATTCATGGGGAAAAAATGATATGCACATATCCCATATGTATTTCGCTGCATCCCAAATTTTTTAACACATTTCATTTTTTTGTTACTGCACGTCTTACGGCTACTTCCGATAGATGTACAAAACACACATCCCCTATTTTTGCGTTCTGATTTAGTATTGAATCTTTAAAACTGAATAGTAAATATTATATTATTAAGGATTCAACGTTGCATTGAAAAACGATCCTTCAAAGTTACTTTACAAAGATATTACTCAAAAATACTCTACTGAATTTGACTGGCATCATTTTTTTGTCCATGTATTACAATAAAAATGATCAATTAATTATAAAAATATCCGTAAATAAATTTCTATGAGTTTGCATTATCTAGAGTCGGGTCTGAATGGCCACTTCTCACTTTTTTTCATTCACAATTGATACTCATATCAAAAAACATTTCGAACGAAAGCCCAATTCATGTTGGTATTTGATGTTTTAATATTATATATGGAGTTCCGTTCTACTACGATACAGCTCTCCAAGTCATACGCATTCAGGGTAAACTCACATGTGTGTATATAGCTGTAAATAATACACAATACATTGATATACTATATATGCATTGTGTCACCACTGTTATTTTAGAAGTAACGGGAATTTGAACATACATATGTATGTGCATTGTCTCCATATAAGGTCTCATGAATACGTTCAACAGCCAAAGGGCTTCATTTCTTTATATTCACTGGTTGGTTGAATATTAATCACAAGTAGTATAAGTTGATTTTGTTTCGGTTCCGTGCATTGAACAATGTTGACGATGGCGCTTTAAGGAAACTCAAATGGTACATGACACTCGCAAATAGAATGATTCACGAGCCACCTGTGAGTCTTGATACGATTACTCGTACTCTACCACGTACAACCATAAGATAATTATTATTAGCGAATTCAACGCGGGAATAGTAACGGATTGCTTGCAGCTGCGTTATTTATACATATATAAATGTATCGACTGTAGCTTACTCCACGTGTGGAGCCATGAAACATTATATAGACACTGTCACTTATTTTCTCGAACAAAAAATATTGTTGACCGCCGTCTGTATTTCACATATTCTCTTCTTGATAGGATGTGACTAAATGCACTTTTGTATTTGTTATATATATTGAGTTTCAATCATATGGGAAAATCAATCTTTCACCATTACAATGTGTATACACAGCGATACGATATATGTATTTAACATATCCAGAGCGACCATTTGCACACTTCTTACAGCCCCTCTATTATATCGTCAGATTACCCATGCTATTAATGTAATGCTGCAGTATAACATGCCTTGACTATGACTAAAATTGTCATTTAAGAGGCCCCGAAGCTACATGAGATAGGTATTTTTCAGCCCCTTGTATAAACACGCAGTCAAACAATATAATTGCACATCGTATATGCATCTACATTATAGGGTAAATGCGGAAAAAATTCCGGATGTTATGTTTTTCGATGATTACGCGATAAGGTAGTCAATAGCGTCTCCACATGATGAGCGTTGATCGTTTAGTGAACGTTTATGATATCGGTAGTATTTGTTTTTAGAAATATCATTTGCCTTCCTGGAATTTATGAATGTAAAATTAAATTTTCGTAGCAAAATTTTACGTGCTGTTTTAATAAATGTTATTCTCTGCAACGTGGTAGTATTATTTTATATTTGTGAGTTTTTTAGTATTTTGAGGCGATGTTCATAAGTGTAATGCTACATTTTGATGCAATTTAAATTTGTAACCTTGATAAGCGGATGCAGCATTTCTCCCAACGAACATGACATATAGGTTCTTAGGGTTTTTTTTTTGCAACGAATTTTATTAAATTAAAATTACACTTTTACTAGAGAAATACCACGAAAATATAAAAGAAAGGCAAGTGCGCGTCGAAGAGCCTTATGAATTGGACAACAATTGCAAAAAACCATTAATAAAAAGGAGAAGCTCATTAAATGTTCAAAATGGCTACATATCACTTGTACCATCTTTGTCACATCTATTTTAGACGGAACTTAAGAGAGAAAACTAAAAATTTGTGGTTTTTTTTAGAGATTTCGATAATGCGCCATCTCTATCACGTAACTCCGAGAGATGGCGACTTCAGTGAGAACAATGTTTCATTTGTTATATTCATATTTTCTTAAAATCAAAATTTATTCTTGTATTTTAATAAAGCTCATAAAGGTTGCAATATGTTCACTTTTTTAAAATAAAAAATTTTTTTAAAATACCAAAGTAACAGCCATTCTTCAAAAATTGCAGCAAGTCTCCCGCATTTACCCTGTATAGCAGGTGCTGTAAATAACTGAATTTTATACAAACTTGCTGGCAGTTGAATGTTATACAGAAAGTCAAATAGTTTTGTTCAACAAATAATTTTTCTTTACATTATATTGAATATGAAATTTTTCATCTCCTCAATGTTTTTTAATTTTCATACTTCAGTGATATAAACACATTTGAAAGTTGTATGTTTCATCACGATGTACATAGGTATTCTACGCAGATTCTTTGCACAATTAGTCATTCAGAATGCGGGGGCCATTTTCATCAAGCCATTTGTCGCTGCACTGGCGACGATATGAATGAAGGGGTCATAAGCTACAATATGTGACTTCCTGTCTCGTTGGTGCCACAATATAAGTCCATCCTCTCTCAATACGCGTTTAATTTGTCTTTCTTCATATATATATATGTGTGTGTGTGTGTGTGTGTGCGTGGGTGATACAAAAATAAATTTATCGTGAAGTTTACGATGAAATTGTGGTAAGCTAAAGATATGTTGACATTATCAGCGGTAATACGATATTTTTAACACTTATTAGCATATACATAGTTCATTTCACAAAGAGAACATTGTAATTTATCCAATCTTTTAGTTCAAAATATGAACAGAATCAACTTTACGTTTTGCAACATAATTTTTACCAGAGATGTATGTAATACTACATATATGGTCACAATTATCATATTCAATGTAAAATTTCTTTCTTTACCCAATTCGTAAATCAGACGTGCTGAAGGGTAACTTTATAATGCGGATTACCTATACTTATTGTCAATGCATATTGCAATTTCTGTTCGGCACATATCACTATGTCCCGTTTTATTACGTTCACAATAATACATTTAAATGTATTTTAATATTAATTCATTCCTAGATTATTAACTGGAATATACTTTTACTAAAATTCTTGCAACAAATTCCATTTCATGTACATATATACATGTGTACTTTTATCTCTTTTTTGTTGAATCTTGTAATAATGTACGACAAGCTAAATACTTATGGCGACTACAAGTCGTTCACGCTCATTTCACGGCTTATTGAGCCATTGGCGTCGGTTACTATATTCAGTCAGATTATTATATGGACAGGCGTGAAGTCATGATTACATTATTTAATTCTCATTGAATGATAACCTATGTTGTGTTTCTTGAAATACAAAATGAAGAATTTGCACGCGTGTGAAGTACACAGTACATTGACTTTAATTAATAGCTGCAAGTATGAATTGACAGTAAGTAAAAATAAACGTCAAAATTTCAAACATATCGATATTCAATGAAACTGGCAAAATATTAAGGATGATACCAAATATCATTTTCATTTCTCGGAGGGGAAATTATGAATACGTATTCGGCAGCCTATATATAATATGTGAAAGGCATACATTCATAATTACATCAATAAACCATAATCAAATGATTTCTGGAAACTTTTTACAAATTGAATTATTTACCAAAATTTTCGAAAAAAATCAACAATTAATGGAACCACAATAATTTTTTATCAATTTAATAAAAAATGGAAAGTAAAAAAAAAAGAATAGTATGTTTGTATCGGATTAGACGATATCTTCGAGTTGACAGTTTAGTCACGTTTTATTTTTTGTATACAAGTATTTATAGAGAATATTGCTGGTCTCTTATGACGATGGAGTAACGATCATTTATCCGATCTCGATAGCCATCTCCAAATACGTTATTTGGGAGTGTGCGTGTGTTCATGTGCGTGAGCGGTCACATCGTCATATCTATAGTGACGAGCGAGACCGGATGTTGATGGAGTTGTTCGCCGGGTGCTTAACTCTCTCCAACTATACCATCAATAGATCCATGCCGGGCGTGTGGTCGACATGGCACCCACGTGTGCTGAGTATGAAAAGTTCTAAGAAAACCAAAGAAAACTATCGTTATATTCTTTACATACCATAATATTAGTAGGAAAAAAAATTTTTACGGGTGACTTTGGTGAAAGTCAAGAAGCAATTGTATTTCGTATCTGCTCATGAAATATTCAAAAATGTTCTTTCATATGCCGGATTCAATACACATCGTATTTTTATTATCGATAATATATTATTGCCTTTGAATAAATAAACAGGATTTTATTTTTTTTAAATATTCTCCAACGAAGTCCGAAAAATTAGTCATGAATTATTCGTACAAAAATGGAGCAAATAAAACTCGTACTTGCATTGAATAATTGAAAGAGACGAAATTGTAATTGAATTTGAAGAACTGCAACCGGTATTTATTCATTTGTTCACATATAATATTTACTTTTGAAATTATTACCTCTTGCAATGTTGTCCTGACTTTTTCTCTTTCACCGAACAAAATGGCGCTGGCATTTTTCAATGCTTCTTATTCTTCCCTTATTCATAGTATTCACATTTGTATATTTATAGGTACATCAAATTTTTTTTATCGATATGATATTTTGATGTCAGACAGTAGTCGCCAAGACGCCACTTATCAACTTGATCTAAAAGTCACTCAACTGACCAATGCGTCTCAATTACAAATCAATGAATATACATTACATCGTATTTTCCTACAGTTTCCCAAGTTTAGGAATTTTTACCAAAGTTACCCAATTTTTTACAATCCTCTTGCAATTTTATCAGTTTATACAATTTATTTGCTTCAACTCCTTATTCCTCAATTTTATAACAACCACATCGAGATATGATAATATATATTCATGTTTCGCCATTGTATTACCGTCCTTCTTTACTCCTCTGATGATATTTCGTTGACACTTTATTCTCGTTCCTCTTCGATTTTCCCATATTCAGTTATTCTATAAATCGTGGAAAGCAAAACCATCGAGATGCCAGCTATAAATTATTTGGTGGCAAGCATCGTCATACCAATCAACTCCAATAGAAATTTTATTCCGTATACGATATCTGCGAGTAGATATATGTATATGCCATTGCAAAAAAAATTGTGACTAAATCGTCGCCTTTCACCTGCTATCCGAGGTTGGACATCGCACGCGTTTATATATAGCATATAACATACATTTCATCATTGTTATTTGCCAATATATTGCAGCACAACAACTGATGTAGATAAATAGTCACTTATCTATTTTTCCTTCAATGGTAATCTGTTTCTTGTCACTTTTCATCAGGTAATGTTAGCAAAGCAGGTGGTACTGGTTTTGTCCGAATTTTAAAAGGAAAAAATGAAGCATAATTTTCCACATTACTACATTTATGAGGGATCGGAAGATGAATATTGTCATTAATTCCAATGAATACGATCTCAACTAATATCAAGAACATTTTAATGAAAAATTGATAAATCAAATTTAGATGGACATTAGGGTTGGTGGGAAAATGACTTCTGTATGTATGTGCGTAAACTTACATCTACATGTGCTTTCGGTTATGCTGACATTTCGACACGCACTAGTTTATTATTTCCATCACGACATTCACGAAATTATTGATTTATTTTTCACGCTTGATCACGTTGTTTCACATAAATACTTATATAAATAATTAAATAAATAAATAATTAAATAAATTAGTCAATTAATGAACTAACATGATGAAGAGTACCAGACAAGTTTATTAGCCTAAATTTTTTCATCGTATACTTGCACTGTGTATTTTAACACGAAAAGTAATCAGTGAAAAGAGAAACTAAAATGTTGACTTCTCTGTATATAACTTTACAAGTAGATGTAGTATTTTTCTGAAGGTAACCGTTAATTAACTTGCGCTTATACGTGCATAGAATCTAAGAACATAAATTGACCATGCTGAAATTATAATATGCATCACGTGCATAACATATATACATATTGAACAATTAGTCATTTTAATTAATCAATTTCGACTATACAGTATTATCCACTCATTATTCATACTTTAATAACGGATTTTGCAAACAAAAGTGATTGTTAATAACTATAATTATTTAGTCAAAAAAAAAATTGGGAAGACGTGTATACATATAAGAATATTATAGACAAAACATTTTCGCTAAAATACATATTTCATGAATAACAAATATCATATATATATATATATATATATATATCAATTGAAAAAATTTGTTTCAGCATGCCAACAATGTTCGAAAAGCTGCAACCGACTATGTGGCACGACGTCATGCACGGAAAATAATGACACGCTCGATAACATCGTCCCTAGCTATGCCGATGAGCCAATTGGCAGACGTGGCCTTCTTACCAAACGCCAAGGCCGGCACTTTCTTTGCCCGTGACAACGTATCAAATTTTATAAGTTGGTGCCGCAATAGCCTCGGTATCATTGACTGTCTACTATTCGAGAGCGACGACCTCATAATGAGAAAGAATGAACGCCATGTGATTCTTTGTTTGCTCGAGGTTGCGAGACGCGGCGCCAAATTCGGAATGCTAGCGCCCATGCTTGTGCAAATGGAGAGACAAATTGATAGAGAGATTGCTGCAGAAAATAAAGCCTCCAACGGCACCGGAAATGATGAGAGTGATGATGATTATGAGGAGATGCAACAAGCAGAGACATGCCTCATTTATGGACCACAACCGCAAATCGTCACCAATGATTTGAAGAGTCTTGATGAAATGGTGAGTGTTTCTATATAATATATAAATATATTACTTTTTTCGTTTATAACAGTTTGTATTGAAATCGCAACAATTGTATTAGGGATAAATTGGGGAATCGCGCCAAGCATACGCTAAAGACAATCTGTCACCGCTATACTTTATAGATAATAGGAAGGATAGTTTTATGTTAGTCTCTCAGATCTCCCGAACTATTAAGAGTATATTAGTATGTATATTCAAATCACATATATGGCTTTCACCTTTTACCATCTTTCTGTTTGATTCTAAATAAAAGTGAGACACTTCGTCGATGATGACCTGAAAGACATATGAATATATGTTCGCTACCACCTATACGTCAATGAATAGCACATATAATAAAATAAAAAACGGCAGAGAATGAAAACCTCTATAAACGTGTAAGTTTAGTTGAATTCCTTGCAGTGCAACTGGTTTTTATATATTATATATACCATTCACATCATCATCTTTTTGTTTTCTTTGTAATTGACATATCCAATGGGAAATAGAAATCTGCTCGTGGAAAAAATAGAAATTCATCGACATGAAGAATTATCTCAGTTGATAAATCTGATGGAATTGGTATCGATTATATATACAGACACCACTATAATTGGCCGGATAGATGTAAAATTTTTTTTTCTCTTACAATTATCGTGACACGTTTATCGTGAATCGACGATGGTGAGTGTATACATATATGTATGCATACATATACCTTCACGGTCATTAAACGTGGTCCGCACAACGTCGAATTCTTGGACTTGATCTGCACTACACTCAGGCAAACTATACCAGCATACACAAAGATTCATAAATGATCGAGAAATAATATATTCAAATTCAAACCGCTTGTCAGTACGAGAAAATGTTACGATAGCGGCACCTATATAATATCATATAATATTAATATTCATTTCATAAGAATTCGGAATTATTGGATATGCATCAAAATAATTGATATTGTATAAACATTTAGTTGCCTACGAATGTATGAAGTGAATTCGTAATAGGAGAGACCTTATCAGCTGTCGTTAAATGAGTTGATGTTATGAGCGAAAAACGTCATCTCGTCGACTTGCATCTATTGAAAAATCGCCAGTAATGAAAATTGTTTTGACAATAGTGTAGTGGAAGATACACTCGCAAACTTTACACATGGTAATAATATGCTCGATATGGAGTATGACTTCACGTTGGTACATAATACTTGAACACTTGTTATATAGTAAAGTAATATCGAACGATTATATGCACCATCTCTTGCTTCTCATTCATTCCCTTTACATTCATATCATGTACAAATTTATACTTTTGAGGATTGAACCGACTAAAAAGGAAAGCATAAATATTTAATTTTTACTGCCGAAAATTTCCGGACACTAAACATGAACTGTCGAGATCGATTAATAACTCAACTTTACTCTGTGAAACATGATTAAAGGCAAATACTATATATCGATTGTATATTAGTATACATATTGTGTATGTTGACATATCGATACATTAGTCTTTATTGCAATTTATTTTCAATCTCTGTTTTTCTAATTGGAAAAATTGATTTAAAATATTTTCTTTTTACATCCCAAAAGAATTGAATTCAATATAATTGAAAATGTATATATACAGATAAGTCAATCGCAAACCGTCATTTTCCATTACACAAATTTCGTTAAATTTATAACGAAAATATCCTGACTAAAAATCAATCCATGTACATTTTTCTATATTCCGCTGTATTGAACACATCACTCATCTCGTGACTCAGCCACAATTTCTATTCCAAATGTGGATACTAAATTATTTCAACGTCACAGCATGAATAAATTTTCAATATCTATATACGTAGACACGTGTGCCACATACGTACATCGAATTACAGAGTGTACTGTTTCACATAATAATAAACCCAACATACAGATATCCATTGTTTCTCTATAATTAATATACTAATATACTCGCAAGAATCTTCTATTTTTTCATCACTTCTTCAATGAATTACACATATAGGTATATATATAATTATATACATAGTTGATTATTAACAACGCGATTTCTATTCAAACGTCTGCATGAAAAATAAATTCCCGCACCTGGTTTAATTGTTACGCCGTGAAATAATACCGTGAGAGAGAATACCATCCGCGAAGACGGTTTGTGGATCCGGTTAACAGCATATTTCTCACCAACTCTCCGAGATTTATATATATATACATCTATTGGCATATTCACTCGCTGTATATACATATGAATTGTCATAGTGAACTCATTTAGTGTAAATGAGAATAATGAACTGCAAAATTTGCATAGACAAAGCATCTCGCGCGCAACAATCGATGAATAAAATATTTAGCTAAGCAAATCACGACGGGACTTATCTATCAGGGACAAAACCCATCACGTTTCTATATAGAGCTACCCTGTCGCCACTGTATGTTCAACATTGGCACGATTTATATTATCAATATCTTATATCATTGCGCGTTTCAGATATATACAAGCAGCACGCCTTTTATAAACTGAGCAAGAATGAATAAAAGACAGTTTACATTAAAAAATGAAAGTATAAAGAATGGTAAAAGCAAGATTTTACATACAGAATGAACTTTTGTTTGGAGCTTACTCGCTAAATTCTGCCTTTCTTATATAATATTACAATTTTTCATTGAATGTAGAGGAATAATCCCCCCACTCTTTATCAACATGGCAAGGGCCCATTCGCGTTTATTTGTCCATCTCTTATCGAGGAATGTCTTTGATCGCGTAAAACTTTCGATAATTTCTGGTTTTTGGAATTGTTAACTGTGATCGTGAAATGTTAATCCGAGATGATTGAATATATATATATACATTCTACGTGAACACAGAATAATGAGATTCTGCTGAGCATAGACACTGAATAACACTATCGATAGTCAAGAGCATACCCAATCATAGCTAAGAAGATTCTGAGACGAAACGTCCATTTCGGTTTTTCAATACATGCCATTGTTTTAGAGTTATTAATTAACAAAGATAGCCTATCAGTGTGAATAATTTCAGTGGGAATATAATTGGACATTAGAATTTGAAGTTTAATATTAAATTCTGGAACAAAGTTATTCATTTATAAGAGCTGTCCAATATACCAGAATTGACACACATCTTTGAAAACATTAATTACAAATTGATTCTAAAGATTTTGTAAACGTCAACAATTTCTCGAATATACCGATGTAATAACAGAAAACACTAATTTATAATATAAGATGTTCCCCAATATTCAGATGAAGAAAATAAAGGAAATTTCCTATTAAGTATTTATTATTTATTATAAATGTATATGGTGTGTATGCATATATGAGCAAATAAATGGAAAAATCATTAACAACCGGTGAAAAAAAGAGTAACAAGCAAACAACGAAGAAATTGCGTTTTAAAATCCTTGCTCTTATACCTTTATTCAAGGACAATGCGTCATCTTGACATGATAGAAAAGAGTATCGTGTGATTTATCTAATCTTGATTTGGAGTGTTCGATATCGATGACAAATTGCGGAAAAACACATTGAATCATAGAACGCCGGTATAATATGTAAGATATCAATGAGTAAACATTCATAATGCAGAGTCCTTCATCCGCATATAAGTACCTCTGTAGTGATGAAATTATTCAAAAATATACAATATTACGCAGCTATTGTTAATTTATATACGTATATATATGATTTCGTATTCGAGTGAATTACCCATTCGTTCACGAAGTAAAAGGTACTTTCTCGATCATATTATTCACATAGTGACGAATTCTTGTAAATATATAAGCAATAAAAGTAGATTGATTATTCTTAAATTATATAAACACATATGAAATCGGTCCGATGTTCTTGAAATGGCAATGTCGCATTAACAGTAGATAGATAAACAGAAAAGATGTTATTAATTGCATCTTTGCATTGTACATATAGACGTGTATTAAATAAAGGATCAAGGTAAAGAAGAATGACAACGAAAAAGTGCAAGGATGAGGAGAAAATATACTTTATGTATGGAGGTCGTGCCAGACTCGCGAGACGAAGGAGGGTGGCAAAAGCTCTCCGGTGTATTGATCGAACATCGCCGGCTGCTTTTGTGTCAAGTTCACATGCGTATCATATCAGAATCATGAATGCAAAAAATATCATTTAATGTTTTTTCCTGCCACTATATATGCATTAAAACAACAGTAATAACAAAAATATGAATTAATCACAAACTACGATTATCATTATATTGTTGTGTAATTTGTCGCATTGTTGAAAACAAATTCAATCGGAATTAATGTGTCTGAGAAGAGAAAGAAATGGAAGAGCAATGAGTAAAATATTTATATATATTGAATATGTTCAAATTAACGGCCTTGCTCGGCAGAAGAAAGGCCGAGCGTTGAAGTGAGTGGGATGTGGCACACGATTACATTACCTCGCACTGACCTATCGGCAGTGGATACGTATCTATCCTTCTCTTCACCGCAATGCATACATATGCATGTACAATTTGTTGCAGTATATGACTCATTTCAAAATGCTCTTTAACTTATACCACCTACTCCCGTAATGTTTTCCACGTGTTAGCAATAACGATGGGTAATGGATAATGTGTTTATCATAAATTTATCACTCTTATACCGTCTGTGTTTCTTTCTCTGTCTCCACCTCCATCTGTATCTTCGTCTCTTTTTTTTACCTTACTTTCGCTTATTTTCATTCAAATTTCCAAATCTAATAAATGAAAAATATATTTAAAAAAATACTTTCTTATCAGTAAGTGATGAAAAGTAAAGCGCAAATTTATATTGATGCGAAATATGCAAAATCATTTCTTCAACGTGATGATAAACAAAGAAAATATTATGATGAAATGAATATGAACTAAACAAAAACATGTATTATATATATTAATGTCTTTGGATACAATTCAAAAGCTTCGGTAAGAGTATCATCAATTCAAAGAATCTATGAATCCAAGAGAATTTCGCACGGTACAGAGTTAATATCATAATGTTGTACAATTGTGGATAGAGAAAATAATTTCAATAATAATAATGACAATAAAAGTGAAGATAAATACAAATACAGGTAGAATTGCATGAAAGTCGAGGAATTTCAATCTAAAACTTTGTTTTTCACTTTATTCTTTGAGAATTTCAGAAAAAATTCATCATGTCGAAATAAATATTTTTAATTATTAAATTGCCGTTTTAACGATACCTAATTTTAAGAATATTCCTAACTATTAGGAAAATATATTACTAAATAAGATGTTAAAGAATGTTCGGTGGTTCTCAGTTTATATATTATTTATTGTGTTCACGATACATTGGTTATCAATCAAAAATATTTATTTGTCACAGCCGGCTAATATTTATAATAAGAGTTATATTTCAGGTATTATATCCGCTATCTATTAGCAATATACGGTTACTTTGACAATTTATTGATTATAACGATTTTATAATTGAAAATTTTATGATAATAACATAGTCGTGAAATGGAAATCCATTTTTAGATTGAAGGTATACGAATAACAGTTTCAATTGTTCAATACAATTATCTTACACCGGAGTTGGATAATGCGGCAACGTGTGATGAATCCCAACGATATATATATAAGAAAATATAGGTAAAGAAAAACATGACACATTATTTTTGCGCTGCAATTCCCAAGCAAAAAATACTCCAAACTGTCTTAACAGCAAATTGATCCGTAAAAGTTCTAAGAAAAAAAAATATATACCCGTATGTATAGCTATATTTACGTTCCATGAGCAATGCAATACACACGAGCTCATGTAAGCGACCGTAAAAGGTGACTATGTGCATATACGCACAGGCTTGGCGGCGACTCGAGCTATTATGTACCTACAATTAACTCGCGCAAACGCCAATGGAAGGTTGTTGAGCCATATGCAAGGTCCGCTTGCGGTATCGACTTGTCGCATCAATTCGTTATTTATGATCAAGGAAGTGGGCCGGAAATATAGAGATGTCTTTCTTATTTTACATCATACTTTGTAAATCGAATAAAATTTACCTAAACAGCTCCTATAACACATGAGAATTTTCTATCAGACCAAGATGACTCAATAAAAACATATACTCCCGCGGAAATTACCGAAGCAATAGTTGTCGGCAGGTGGTGTACACAAACTGCTAAGAGACTTCTCGAGAGCTTACGGGTAGGTATTGATTTGAAGGCGCCGGCGCCGCCAGGGCGTCGTGACGTCGTATTTATATGCACCCAACCAACTTTAGCCGATATAGACATAAACGTCATATAGATACGATATATATAATCTTTGATGTATACCGTACCCACCATCGAGTCAAAGCTCTATAACTCATATACACAGATATATGGTGAAAAGTTTTTTGTAATTTTTACGTGTCACTATGCAGGAATGATGTTTCATTCCATTGAAAGTAACAAGCGATTCAGTAACGATTACCTGAGGTTGTGTCATCATTACATGTGATCATGTGAACAGTATACCAAAAGGTCATGTACTTTTTTTCTGAAATAATGACATATCTCTTAACGCAAAAAATGTTCTCCATATCTATGTCTATATGTATATATAATCTATACATATAGACTGTTATAGATTTCCAAACGTTCGTTGAATATTTATATGTACATGGAAGAGTTAGAGTTTGAAAAAACGAAATATAATTATTCTTTATTCTTTTGGATGCAGGAAATAAATGACAAAAAATTATCGCAATACATCAATGTCACTTGATATACATATATCTATGTACCATTATCATTGATGGATTTCAATGACAGACATGAAAATTTGCCATGAATCAGTTTAAACGGTGAAACCGACATGGGTGCGTCCATCGTTGCTGAAATGGTACATGATACGATGCAAGAATACTCAGAGACAAAATTGTCCCGATGGGAAAATTGTCGAGAATTACTATACATATATGTATAGGGATACGGTATATATATACACTTGCTTTCTAACTTTGATGTTCACCCGCATGTGAACACAAAAATAATTCAATCCCATATATCGACAAAACGTATGTATAAACCTATATGTTTGTATATGTAGCGGTTCACATGTATACATAAGTATTTACTTAAGCAATTGATGTTAATTCATTGAAATATCAGATGAATGTCGATGTAGATAAGTCGATTTCAAGCTAGTATTCAGTTCAATGATGTTATTTGTTCTGTTGTCAATTACACTATATTTTATTGTAAATCATAGCATTAACTCGATATACATCATAATTAAATGGCATACAGAGTTAAGACTGCTACTGCAACAATCGATGACAATGACGAGTCCAGACTACTCGAATATCATGAAACACAATATATATTATATAGATATATATATATATATGATATAAACATGTGGTAGTATAAAGAGGAGAAGACAAGAGCTAATTAAAATCGACTGATTGATCAATCAAGTTGATCACAAGTCAAAGTAGGTACTAAAAACTGCAGCGACGCCCACATAAAATAAGCCACAATGTTTTTTTTTTCATTTTAAAATCATCAGCAACGACCATGCAATAATAATGAAAGAATTATCCTGAAGAGGATAATATTTAAAATTATCGCCTGTATGTATTGTTTGTTATACTCCTTACAGATAGATGGAACAAAATGTAGATACGATGAGAAGAATCACTATGGCATATAATTGTCGAGAGAAAAAAAATCTATATAGATATACCTCAATTGCCCCATAATGCTATCAAGACATCAATCTCGTCTGCTCTCGTGATGTATTTGTATACACGCACTTCTCTTATATATTTATATATTTTATGGACATGCAATGTATTTGTTTGACATCTAGCTGTCGGTATTTTTTATTCTTGTTTTCTCGCCTCCATCAACAACTTCCTCCTTTTCCGTGGCATTACCTTTTCTCATTTTTTATCTCTCTTTTTATAATTTTTTTTTGTTCATATTGCTCTTACCAATGGACCAGCCCACACGAGATATCTATTGAGATGTGGGCGCGAAAAAAAAAAATTACGTTAGAAATGGCAACTTGGACCCGATCGATTGTTCCGCAGCGCGCGCCATGCGCCATATTTAAGTTTCCGCGTCTGTACCGCCATCAGCTCGTGGGCTGACAAGAAAAAAGATAGACACATACTCGCACGTATGTTATATCCTATTGATCAGTGTCTACTGAACTATAAACTATTTCATTATACCTATTTTAGCTATTATACAAAAATGAAATTCCATTAAACAACATTTTTTGATCGTGTCACTAATATATATACAATCCTATGCATCAAAATCGATAAAATTAATTCTTGAATCAATATATTGCCGCATTAAAAATAACACGCAAGATATAGAGAGTTTCACTCTGGACACTTATCGAAAATTAACATATAGCGGCATTCAAAGAGAAACGTTTGTAAACACGAGTATAGTTGGAGTTACCAAACAAGAAGCCAATGAAATAAATATATATAAATCATAAACATGAAGTATTCCATGAAGTTCCATCTCTGATGGCAATAAAAACATTCGTACCAAAATCTCACCGTTATATAGAGTCGCGAGCGTGTCTTTAGAGTCTAAAGAATATTGCCGTTTATTATAATTGAGGTAATTAACATAGATGCCGAACGTCTAGAATCTAAATCTATATATATATATATATATTACATATACCGCATGAACATATGTATATATTTAATATCAGTAGCGTTCAAGTATATAGTGATTGCGTGGGTAGCAAAAGAATCCGGATGGTTCACCCATTCGTACAATATCCACATCAATATGACCTGGAAAACTAGGTATACCGATTGTATATAACAAGTATAACGATTGAGAGGGGGACAAAATACCCACGAAATATCTTTATAGGTTATAGAAGCCGCGTCAAGGGTGTTAAACCTCTGTGGCATCAGTTATAATGCTGTAAATGAATGTAAATCAAGTGAACGTTGAAGAAAATCTATATTTATACATTGTGTGTACATCATATATTGCATAAACAAGTACAACGACCTATATTGAAAAAAAAAAAGAGAGAAAAACTATATACCTATACATTGATGTCAATTTTAATTATTATATTGACGATGATGCAAATTGATGTGACCTGTAAAAGTGCAAAAATATATATTATTTTCATACTGGCATTTAACACAAGGGATTATATATATATATTTTATATATATATATGATAGTTTGCACACGACGTTGATGTAAATAATGTATTTGGTTAGACGATGTACGCCACACGATCATGTCCGTTCGATTGTATAGAGATAGGTCGAATCGGGAGCAGAGGTTAACACCTGGGTCACTCCCCTCGTCTCTTCCCACGAGTCTTAGAAGTTGCGCTGACTCCCGCACATGGTCCTCCACCAAGATTGTTCTCAATGATAGAATCTGCGATACTGATCAGCATCCCCGACAGAGAACCATCACTTTCTCCGATCGTGCACTTCTAAATTACATACAGTAACGATTAAATGGATAATCGATGTCGAATCACTGAGTATACATATATGGGTGAATGTATATTTATCACATTGATGCCGATGATCTTATTCTTGCAATACTGCGCAAATGCATATATATACACGTATGACAATCACATAAAAATAATTCAGAAGACGTATGGAATTAATTTTTCATCACAATCATTTCATTTTGAGCGAAACAAATACAACATATTATTTTCATCAAATCAAAACTCCATTAAATACTCAGTCAGCAATACTGAAGATAATTTTCATTCCAGGTCATTTAAAAACATTGATTTCGAGCAGATTATTAAGAAATGACTAGAATATTTCTGATTTATTTCGATATTCAAGTGTGATTTATCAACATTTTAGTGGAATAAAAAATAAATTAGTCATAATCGGTGAGTTCCAATATGTAGCTAGTCCGTGAAGCAAACTCCATTTTCGTAGCGTACATTTTTCTTTCTAATTATATAATATAAACTAACCAATTCTTCTTTGCTATTTTTTATAAATGTGGTTAGGGTTCTTATACATGAAATTACTCGGATCAACATATATTTTTCACAAAATGACAAGTGTTCAAAGTGTGCTATGTTTTTTCCATTTGAATTCTCTATCATTCATGGGCTATAAACTAAAAAAAATTTTCGAGCAAGTTGAATCTAATTGACAAAACCAATATATAATGTTATTTTGTATACTCAATATTATAGCAACATTCTATAGTGATTAATAACCCGGGGTCCAAGATGTAGCGATTGTATACAACGATGGGTTATAGCTGGACACCCGCACTCTGCTTCAACTCCTCATTCCTTTGTTCGGGATATATATAGTCCATTGAAAAGTTACATTTGGGGTTGCGTTTTTGGGAGAACGCAATTTCATTTTTCAGATATGTAAGGAGGGTCAGTGTAAGGTTAAAGCCAAGTTTGTGGGGTCGCCACCCTTGTCCTACGGCCGCCATTTTGGAAAAAGGGGTGAAATGGTTTTCACGGTTTATCTCCTAAACTATTGATCTCACAAAAAAAAGTTGAAAACATTTTTTGTTGCAAATTAAATTATCTACAACTTTGGTCTAGTAACTTTTTGTCGCAGAATTATAAATAAAAAAGTTATATGTGAAAATCTACAGAAATTTGAGAAAAAAATTTCTATTTTTCAATATAACTTTTTTTCTAATCATTTTACAAAAAAATGACATTAGACCATTTTTGTAGATCGTATTTTGAGGAACAACTTTTATTAGGAACGTTTTTTAATTGATTCAATAATTAAGGTTTTACAGCGCTGCGAAGCGAGTCCCCGGTGAAAATATTCAGACCGATAGCATGCCGATACGCGACCGAGAGACTGATAGGATGCCCATGCGATGCCGAGAGGAACCATAAATGTTAGAAGGCTCTTTTTCAGTACTCATAACTATACATATATTATACGTATATATCAGTGATTTGCCATAAGTTGTCATTTTTTCGTAAAATGATTAAAAAAAAACTTATATCGAAAAATATAAATTTTTTTCTCAAATTTCTGTAGATTTTCACATATAACTTTTTTATTTATAATTCTGCAACAAAAAGTTACTGGACCAAAGTTGTAGATAATTTAATTTGCAACAAAAGACGTTGATAAATTTTTCTTTATGAGACCAATAGTTTAGAAGATAAACCGTGAAAACCATTTCACCCTTTTTTCCAAGATGGCGGCCGTAGGACAAGGGTAGCGACCCCACAAACTTGGCTTTAACCTTACACTGACCCCCCCCCCCCCACATATCTAAAAAATAAAATTGCGTCCTCTCAAAAACGCACGCTAAGGCCTAAAAAATGTAACATTTCAATGATGTAAAACAAGTTGATTTTTTTGAACCAGTGGATGAAAATATCTCCTTAAATTTAATAATATTTTTTTTCCACTTTTTTCAAATTTTTTTTTACTTCGTAGTCTTATACGTATATGAATAAATATTGTCTTCTTATCAGTGGCTATTAAATATAAGAATGTATGTGCATTGTTCATGTTTTTTACAAAGGAGAAAATGAGTATATAAGAGAAACAAATTCTTCAGGAATACAGTGGCAGCATCACTTTGGCTTGAATGTGTCCATTAACTTAACGACTAGATACTCCTGTATATGTAAAGTAATCTCGACGCTTTTCTATATAACGCGCGCGCCTACTCTCCGAATCCTCATTACGTGACCCCAGCGCGTGCCTCAGCCGCATACACAATATTTATACTCACGGCTCCATGTACCGCACCCGACTATTATTTGTAGGTATATATACATATATATATATATATACATATATATATACAAAGGTACATGCAGTAGCATAGAAGCCAAGTTGTCTCGAGTCCATGGCCCCATATGTTTATGAAATGTACACAAATTTTCTTTTACATAAACTCATGTAATTATGAATATGAGATGTAGCAGTTGAAATTAGATGAACTTTTTTACACTCCACATGATACCATATAACAGATACACAGTCTCATGTAAATTCGACAGTATCGATGTACAATCGTTTACGTTTTACATAAAATGATCTAACAATTGAACAAATTCACATAACATTTACAAAAATGTTAAAATTTTTATCCGCATAGGGGATATTGTACTTGAGATGACATAGTAGCTATATCCGTTCATATATACACCCCATAAAAATTTAATCGACTTTCACATATCGACTCATATATATCGTGCTCACTCAAGACATGTGCGTTTACCCGCTACAATCGTTTGAATGTGGTGTGCATTATTTTAATTTCGTGAGACGAAAATAGTAATAATGTAATTTTGTTGAAAGTGTTCCTACCAACAAATGTCTAGCAGGTCAAGTTTTTTATTATATTTGACTATTTCAATATGAACGGTCGTTAATGTGAGTTATGAATGTTGAAAAATTATTAATGTATGTTTAAAGTTTTTACGTTGCAAAAGGCGACAAATATTTTTTGTCTTGTAGGGTAAAATGACGCAATGACCGTCGGTTTGAAATGACATCGTATGTGTGAAGTTAAAAATCAAGTCGAAAAGCAAAAGAAGGAAAATAGCAAGAACGTTAGAACTCGAAAGCAGATGAGGCGACTATCCTTGACGATGACTAAGATACTGAATCTGTGGAAAATTTAAGTCGAAACCATGTGAACAATGACCATTTTGCCAGCTATGTGAACGATGGCGTCACACATTTTATGTTGCCGTTGCACAAAAAACAAAAGTTTGCGAATGTGAATTTTGCGCCGAGAATTAAGTTTGTCGACTTGTGAGACTGACATGTGCCATCTTACCCTGACTGACATGTTTGATGTTTCTTTACTTTATTTCAACTATTAAGTTTCCCATAGCTTATGTAAATAAATATTCTAAATGTAGAAGATTCATTTTTCGCCACTTTCGAATTTTCAAATATTTGCCTCTGAACCAAAAAGTATGTCATCTTAAGCGTAATTTCCCTATATAATTACGTGTGTCCATGTAAGAACTAAAAAGATATTTTTCCCCTGGAATATGTAAATTGTATATCTATACGAGTATATATACTGTCGGATTGAAACGTAAATGTGCGTATATGGTATATATATATACACGAGGGAAGTGGTTAATGCGCTCCACGATTAATTTCATAGCTGGATAATTGTGCGATGTATTGACTATTAATATTGATACGAATTTGATATTGCTAATTCTAACTTAGTCATATTCACATTGTATATAAGAACAAAAGCATCCTCAGTTACATTAACTCTTTTGAGAAACACTCACTCTACGACTATCGCCTAAAGCACAAACACATTTTTACGTAATCAAGGCTTCGCTATTTCTATTTAATTGTTTTTCATTCAATAAACTATTATTCATATATTTTGATATTGTTCATTGTTCTTTGCAATATATATAAATACCTAGAACATTCGTGGAAGGCCCATAAACTCATTAATTTCTCATCGATGGATCTGGTAATTTCGAAAATTCAAAACTTATCGAAAGCCTTACTACGCCGTCAGGGACATTTTTCAGTAAGAGATGGGCAAGAAAACGATGCGCACATGTGGCTTCGATAATGAGTAGAAGAACTATTCTCTTCCGTTCAATGAAGAATTGTGACCAAGGCAGATTTTATCTGGTGAAATCCAAACGAGAGTGCACTGGATTTCCTGACGACACTATTGATACTATCGATTTATGAAACTTCGCGATTGCCGATTTTTTTTATTTTTAAATTTCTCTTCACACTGTGAACTATATATGGTATTTTTCAAAATATTGTTGCATCAATGATGAGTAACTTACTGATTATATTAAAATGCACATATAATTCCAGTTTAATTAACATATAAATTAAATGTATGTTTTAATTTATAATAATAAACGGTATAGCTCTATACAAGTGTTATGCAAATAAATATATATATAAACGTGCACACCAACTTTAACTATATCTTACGTAAACTACATAATGTTGAACAATATTAACACGTATCTGTATAATCGCAAACAAAGTTTCCGAATCAGGCACCATTATGATATTGCTGAATATCCTCAGAGACTACCTATCACAGAAACATTTCACTCCCGCTCAACCATGACCAACCGACATAAACACCTCGTTCACGCCTATGTGTATATACCTATAAACTTCTAGTCATATCATTAAAGATTATATCCATTAAGAGATCATTTAAAAAAATGATATATATATATATATATATATATATAATATTTTTGAAAATAATAGACAATATGTGTAACATGGAGTTCCACGTTCACGTCATTTCATTTGATCACTGCATGATTATTTGGTAACTAACACAACATAAAAGTCACATTAACCATGATTCATATAATACTATACTATATACTATTAATAGAGTGAATAGATACATAAAGCATATTCATACATACGCATTGTAATTGTGAAGTGATGAGTGCCAGCGATTGGTAATTATGAGAATCTAAAATAAATAGAGAATCGCAACAAGGCCGCATAATTGCTCAAGGACTCGTTCTACATTGATTCTCATGATATTGCTATCAACACATATTTTGAAATGAAACGTTGAAAGTTCATGAGAAATTCTTGATATGTACATTATTCAAAATATTTTCATCGATATTCACGAATTATCGAATGTTCAGCAGAAAAATGTCAATTCAACTATATAAGACGTTAGGAACACTAATTACTTAATTATTGATTCAGTAATAGTTCAATTGATACAACTCTGATATAAAACAATATATTACAATACATCTGGCCTGTGTAAAAATTTCACGGATGTTCCGTGCCCCATACAATCATCCCGTGGAACGACGCGTAGCAGGCCTCGCCTCTCTCAACGAATATAATACTGTACTGATAATCTGTATTCTGTATCGTTGGGTTAGGTTACGTAAGTTCATTGGTGGCCTTGTATTATACAGAATCATAACCATTCATCCTGTCCACTATCCACTCACCTGCAATGTGCCACACAACGTGCCGACTCCGATACTCTATCCACGTATATAATGTATACTTACATCTATATATATGTTCAATCATTTAATGTGCATGTATGTATTTTTTAGTATGGAAATACGTTCATGCATTCTCACTTTCCTGGCACATGCCCACGACTCCATACATATATATATATACATCAGTATAAGCGTCTATATATATACATAGACACTTATACTGATTGAAACGCAAAATATTCTTTATCAAAAAGTCATGACGACAAAATAAAAAATTGATACTGAGAATAAAAATTACCCCTCAGACTGCAAACGACAGAGACCGCGTGCAACGTGAACAGTGAAATTCAGTTGACACAAATACCTACTCGAGATACAAATATAAAAACGCATGCAATGCTCGCACATCTTATACAAATACGTTTGTTTTTGATTGTAGTGAGTTAATATAAATATCCACTCAATTATTCTGTAAATTTTCTCATAATTAATAGAGAATAACCCGAATTACTAAATTTATGTTCAACTCAATCCATTCCACATAAGAACAATTTCAACATATTAATCACTAATTATAATCATACAATTTTTAGTATTAATCCACGCCAAATACGCAATCAAACAAGTTGAATATGGATGATTGCATATTTATATGTAATATCCTACCGATGATGGTTTTAAATACGCAATCAACCGAAAACTTCTGATATACATCTAAGGAATAAATAACCATATTAACTATAATAGTATACATAAATATATCTGATGTTCACGACAAAAATTAGTGAAACAAAGAACGCAAAATGGATAGCGGAAAAAGCGCAGACGGCAACAAATGCAGTATGGGGAATAGGCAAAAGAGCAGGAAGAAACACCTTAACTGAAAAAATGTACCTGATGAATTCAATATTAGCGGCAGGAGCGCTGTATGGAGTAGAGATATGGGGATGGGGAAACAGCGAGTGGATGGAGAAGGTACAAAGTAGATATTGCAAAATGAGCATAGGAGTGAACAGGAACACGCCAAGATACATCTGGAGAAGAGAAACAAGGATAAAAAACATGAAACAAGTAATAATAGAGAGAGCAATAAGGTACATAGGAGAAATCATAAAAATGGAAGGAGAGAGATGGCCGAAGAAGGTGCTAAGAGAGGAAATAAGAGGAATGATGAACGGAAAGACGTCGAAATGGCGAAACAGAGTAAAAAGCGCATTGGAAAAGATGAATTCAACAGAAGTGATAGAGATGATATGGAGAGAAGAAGAATATGAAAAAATAAAAGAACAACTGTATGAAGGGTTAAAAGAATGGAGCCAACGAGAAGACGAGGAAGAATTAAAAAAGATCGCCGAATGAACATATAACGAAAGATATAAGAGAATATACGATGAAAACAAAGCGGGAGAATATTGGAGAGAAAAAGGAAAAGAGCAAGGAAGTAAAGAGATATGGGCCAGGATGAGATGCGGGAATATAGGAAGAGCTGGAAAGAACGGGTACAAGGATAAAAAATGCAGAGCATGCGGGGCAGAAGAAGAAACGATGGAGCATATAATATGCTGCAGAGAAATAATGAAAGAACAAACGGAGGAGACAGGAGAATACGTAACGAAGTGGAGAAAAGAAAAGAACGAATGGGAACTGAAAGAAGAAGTTGATGAGTTATTGAGAGGAGGAATAAACGAAAATATGTGGAAATACATGAAGAAAGCAGAGGAAATACTAAAGAACCAAAGAAGCATAAATGACGAAAGTGAAGAATAAGAAATATAAAGACGTCCCGGGACACATATGAAGTAATAAGTAACAAATAGAAATAAGAGAATAGAAAGTAAATATAGTTGTACAAAAAACGAAAAAAGTATTATACAATAAAGAAAACTTAATAATAAATAATAATATATCTGATGTTAGAGAATGCATCGATAAACGAACGATTACAATAATATCTATGAACTATATATATTTAGTATGATGATTCCGTAGATCATAACTTGGCGCAACCGGGGGTGTCGTGAATAATTTTGCCTCGCACCGATGATCAAGGGACTCATGTGGGTGTCAATGGTTAATATGCATATCGATAGACGTTGATTTAATATCCATTGACAAATTTGACAGAAAAATCCACAATGTCGAGCAGATATACGGCGATAACATATGAGCATAAATACTTATTTACATGTTTCATACAAAACTTTTAAAATATTAGTCTCATTTAATGTCTTGACGATTTTTAGAACGTAATAGCTATTATTGACACTATATGTATGACTATTACATAATAGTTGAAGAGAAAACTCTCGACGACGGAATAAAATGTTGAACAACATTTGATACCTAATCGAGAATTATATACAATATTTTAGAGAAATATTACGTCAAAAAACTTTTATTCAATTCTGATAATAGCAACTGATACCTATTTATAAATGAGTGATAATTTTTTTTGATTACAGGTGCGCGATTTAGTTGAGAAATGCACTTGTCCAACTCAATTTCCCATGATTCGTGTATCAGAGGGCAAATATCGTATTGGCGATACAAAAGTCCTGATATTTGTAAGGATATTGAGAAGTCACGTGATGGTACGAGTAGGCGGTGGTTGGGATACTCTCAGTCATTATCTGGACAAGCACGATCCATGCCGTTGTCGTACTTGTAAGTATGAGTTTCGCAATGGCTCCTTAGCAGAACATCATTCTTTCATTTCAATATTTCTTACGTGAACATATCGTGGGTTTACTGCGAAAACTGACCATGTCAAAATTTGGAAGTTTTCAGTTAATACGACCAAATCACTAGTAAAAGTGATCTGTATTGTTAGAAAAAATCACCAAATCATTATACCCCTTAGAACAGTGAGAGTAAGCGTGCCAGACAATGACTATTGAAATTCAATTATACTACTAGGAGAAATGACCAAATCGACTTCGATATCTTTCGGTGTCATCATATTTTGTACATTTATACATTTAGTGTAAAAACTGTTTTTGCATTAAAAAAAAACTGACTTTATATGAACCTCTAGACTTTAAACGTAATATGTGGAAAATTTAGTTTTTTGACTTGGTGAGACTTCGCAGTGAGCTAACGATATGCATATATCACATGACGATTCGAAGTAAATGTTATTTAACCAATCAGGCACTTTGTCATTTTCTACCATCAAGTATTTTCCAATTCTCAAAAATGTGTAATTATCACATTTGTATGCAAGATATAGCCAACATAATTGCGTTTCAGATATTAATAATTTTTACAAGTTTATTGCCATATTCTTTCTTAATCAGCTCATCGGACTATGATATCCGCGAAACTGATACAAAAGGTTGGTGGATCGTTTGACCTAGGTAACGCGCAGGTGCATTACGAAAGGTAAATATTTCCCTCGATAATAAAACACCTGTAATGAAGTAATTGAAGACGACATTTAATCAATGATGAATGTTGAATTTCATTTTTTTTTCCTTATTAAGGTCACCTCCAAGAACACGAAGAAGTTCAGCATCCAGTGTGGGATCTTGTGCTGGCACAATGCAACTATCACAACAACAACAACAACAATCTCAAATACTACAAACACCAAGATGCACATCAAATAATCGATCTCGGTCACCAACTCCAACTCACACGGCACGACAATATCTTGGTGAAGATTTGAATCAGGGCGGAAAACGATCTCGGAGCCCGACACCCCACACGAAGGAAAGCCTATTTGGTCAAGCGAGTGACCTTGGAATTAAGCAAAGGTCTAGGTCACCTACGCCCAGAGCAGAAGCCAAATCTGGTCATAATAGTCCCCTTGACGCGAAAAGAAAAGCATTGAACGAGGAAATACGTCAAATTAAATATGACAATAGATCCCAAATGTATCACTGTCGTTATCAAGATAATTATGAGGTAAATACTCAATTGCTCTGACCAACTTAAAATAAAATCAAAATGGTACATAATCTTATATAACATGAAATTAAAATATATCATCAATTACTTATATAGAATATACAGAAGTACATAATTACTAGAAAAATAACCATTTTTATTCTATATCAAGTGTATTAGGATTGAGTATTGCTCTATCTAATTTCAGGATCCTAAAAAAGATCTTCATCAAGAAATACGAGCAAAAGTACCACTCTCGGAGGAATTTTCGAAACGTTATTTTGTTGAAGGTGGTGTAGCTCGTCGTACATATGACAAGGAAGACACGCCAAAATATGAGCCAACGATATATAGTTACAAATGTGGCCGTGTTGACTCGTCAAGTCCAAGTCCCACGCCCAGTTCGCCAACAGTCAAAGAGGAGACTATTGAGTCATTTGGGAAAGATATA
>CAJUYH010003682.1:0-30954 GCA_910591685.1 Galerucella tenella | reverse complement strand
CTTTGAATAAAAATAAATTTCATAACAGTATTTATAGCTTCAAGTCGACTTTAAGTTAAAGTGGACACAATCGCGACTTTAGGCGACTTTAACCTCAAAATTTAAGACAATTTTCAGCTAGTTGTGTCAGAATTGTAGACAAATTCTCTTGAGATGGAAATAGATACCGAGTCATCAGTCTTTGAGCAGCAATGAGAGCGACAGTGTTAAGGAAATATTCATCATTAGGAAACGAAAAAATTTATAAATAGAGAATAACAGATTTTGATAATTGGTCAGATGGAGAAGTTTACCAAAGATTCAGGTTAAGCAAACCTGCTATAGTGGCGAGATGGCCAGGTAGTGCTCATGATCAGACTATTCTTAATAATGGTCGATTGAAAAATGATTTTGAAGGAGGCCAATTTAGGAGGTTCCATTTAATTGGAGACTATACAGAAAGACTATACAATGAGTCATTAATAAGAACTAGGAATAAAGTAGGAAGACAGTATGGTGTCTGGAAAAGACGCTTTCCTATACTATCCTTAGGTAGAAGGGTTAACCTGGATATAGCAATAACAATAATTGCAGCAACAGCGGTTTTCCATAATATGGCTATCGAAATCAATAAACCTTTAATGGTTTTTGTAATAATCGATTTATATTTTCCAGCCATTTTGACCAAATTCAATTCTTCTTCTGTTGTAAAATTTGTACCCCTAACTCTTTTTCTATTTTCTCCACCCATAACACTTATTTTAAGTTGAAAATCAGAAGAAAGCATAAACACTAATATGAAAATATAATACGAACATTAACATAACCCTACTTATTAATAGGGTACAAGCATACATTTTGCTATTGGTGGGAATTGACGCTTTATCAGGTCTCCTAACACCTTGCATGCCTATTTTTCCAAAAAATATAAACTTTACTTTTAAAACGACTTTAAAAATCACAAAATTTGAGTCCGCCAAAATGCGCTTCAAGTCATAAAGATGGCTGCCCCATGGAGTGACGTCATTTGTTTACGTTCTTATTCGTGTATCACGCTCTGAGTTCTTGTGACCTAATTTGTTTCTGAAAGCTTTAAAAATGGATAAAGCCGAAAAAAAACTCTGTATTCCAAGTATTGCATTGTTCCAGTGTGTAAATCAACGTTTATTAAAAACTCCAAACAAAATATTTGTTACTTCACCTGGTGGCGCAAGCAAAAATACACTTAAGAGAATGGCATTATGGTTGCAAGCTATGCGTCGAAACAAAGACGATATTTCGACAAATACTACTACTTTTGTTTGTGAAGACCATTTTAATATAAGTACCTACTTCTATGCTGGTAATTTTTATTCTTAAATAGTTTGAGGTTATGTACCTATATGTTTAGGAATCAACCCTAAAAACATCATTTTCTTACGACCACACATCGAAATATGGTTGGTATATATTATATTATATAGATAATAGATAGATGATGCTTTAACTCCTCTTATTTCCTCTGCATCGAAACAGCTGTTTGACTTCATAAATTCAAGCAGCATAAATGAGTCTACTTTGGGCAAGTAATCAATTTGTGCTTTTACAAAACCTTCGCTAGCCATATCTTCACTCACAAAATATAAAAGAATCGTCACTAAACACTGAACTAGTAAATGAAATATATTCTCCTGAAAGTTTTGAGACATCGTCGGAAATATCGAATATTTATGTCCACTTTCCACTTTACGTTGACTTTTTGAAATAAAAAAAGCACACACAAACACGTAATGGTCTCAAACAAACATATAAATGATATTTTTACGTCGATGGAGCAATTATTGGTTGATTAAAATACAATATAAACACACAACTACACATAACCTAATGCAATACGGGCCATATCGACATAAGTAAACACAAGAGATATGACATCACACGTATCATCGGTAGCGTTCGGAAATCGTCGGGTTGTAGTTGGAAAGTGCATTGAAATTTGAATTTTATTTTAAAATTCGGGAGTAATTTCCAATGGAAACTGGTTTATTTCCAATCATTAGTAATTTTTGATATCATATTCACTATTATGAATTAATATCCAAGCAAAATATGAAATATGCGTGTACTCTATTGAAAAAATCTCCAAACTGTCATAGTCACTGATACCAACTTTTCTTGATAAACGTAAAATCACACTTTACTCAAAGGAACAGAACAGAAATATTATGAAAATCATTCAACTTTGAGCGAAGTTGAAGTGATAAAGTCACTTTATCTAAAGTGAACTTTAAGCATTTGTTATGAAAACGGCTGTTGGGTATTAAAAATAATGATAAAGGTAGCACAAAAGAGAAGAGGCATCTGTCAAAAATATTAAATGTCAAAATAAACTGTCATTATTAGTTAGCTCAGTGCCAAAGTTTCAGAACACATCGGTTCAAACTGTACCTGAACTGTGAATGTAAGGATTGATGAGAAATCTCATAGGATGGTTTTATTAGTCCATCTTTTGAGTGTATAAGTTTTTTCTCAACTTCCATTTTTATCGATTTTCAAAAAAAGACTGGTGGCTTATACAATGTAAAAGAGAGAGTGAAAACTTTAAACAGAGACCAAATACTCGTTGATAATCTGGGAACGATACCGAGTTCATTAAGTCGGTAGCGTTTTCGTATAGAATGAAGTTGAAGAAGAAAAATGCGTTAGTTCGACAAAGAAAGTCAACGTGAATAAGAATAGAGTTTGGAACGTGTCACTTGAGAATTCCTGTAATTGAACTGTTGCAAAAGATACTTTTTTGCTTTTGAACTTTTTCTTCTAATGTCCATACTTTTTAAAACGAAAAGGTTTGTAGTATATCTATATATTGAGGAACCTCGTGCATAAACAAAATATTGCGTTAGGTACCATATCAACGAACAATAACTCATTAGACGTGTCAGTGTGAAGTTGGACGTCAAAAGAGTAAACCACAGTTACGCAATAAATCAAAAGAAAAAAGATGTCCACCGAAATTGTGAGAATCGAAAAATGAGAGTATAGAGCCATCATCAAGTACCTGTATTTAAAAGGGTTAAGAGGTACGCAGATTTACAAAGATATGCTTAATACCCTTGGTGATCAATGTTCTTCGTCCTCTCCAAGACCTAAGAAGTTTCGTGTTGAAAAAACTGCTGGAAAAGTTCTTGCTTCAGTTTTCTGGGATTGCCATGGAGTAATCGTGATTGATTTTTTGGATGAGGGTAGAACAATAACCGGAGATTACTATTCGACATTACTGACCCCTCTGCGGGAAAAAATTGGAGAGAAATGACGCGGAAAGCTATCCAAAGGTGTTTTATTTTTACAGGACAACGCCCCTGCACACAAATCTCATGTTGCCATGCAAAAAATTCGTGATTTAGGGTTTGAATTACTTCAACACCCCCCTTATTCAACAGATTTGGCTCCGTCCGACTATCATCTCTTTCCTCAACTTTAAAAAAGTTTAAAAGGTCGTGAATTTTCTTCCAACGAGGAGGAAATAAAAGCTGTGGAGGTCTGATTTGCAGAGCAAGAAGAAACATTTCTTTGGAAAGGTATAGAGACGTTGCAGGTTTGCTTTGATAAATGTATCCAATTGAGAGGAGAATATGTTGAGTATCAAAATATTTTGACATTGAAATTTTGTTTGGTTCTATAGTAGGCTAAGCATTTTTCAATTTACATATGTATTTACGTGCCTAAAACATTGTCAGTTTCATCGATTGCTCTACCTATCCCTAAGTAGGACAAATCAGTAATTTTTAAGGATTGATGGGTCAAGAATATAGGCCTTCCCTTATGTACGACATTGTATGAAGGTGTCACGCGAAATCTGACTTGCAAATTGAGAAGATCCAATCCACGTTTCAATTTCCATCTCTGAATGTGTAATGCGGCCGCAGCCGACTTGGATCGCTTCTTTGCCGCCGGCCTACGTGATTTTCAACGAGGATTTGCTACTTCCGAGTTTGCTGGCGGTTTTCGAATGATCTCGGGGAATTTCTTTGATCATCTGGGGGGTTAGTTGGAAGAATAACTTACTAGATTGGGTGAGGTGACAAACTGTAGGATATTTCTCAACAAAAACTCATTTCATTACCCTTTTCCTTTCTCTAGAGAGAGAGAGAGTGAATAATTTTGATTGATGTCAGCAGTTTCAATGGAGCTTAGTCTTTAAGATCATCATTAAAATTTACAAAAAATGGAAGAATAATAAGAATTATCATTTGCCACAGCTAAATGTAACATAATTGTTCAAAAATGAGAAAAGCAACTGACAAAGTCGTTGTCAGTTGTATTAGAAGTGCTGTGTGAAACGGGCGACAGTATGACCAATCACTAAGCAGCAGAGATGCCAACTCAAATTCAAATTGCTCTTTCTAGTTCCAAAACAAGGTACCTATGGTCCATTTTTTTTTGGCTAATGCCCGTTTGTGATTATCAATGATTTAGTACAAGTTTTAGTCAATTTTTTAGGATCCTAAACTTAGGACACTGAAATATTGAAAAGAAAAAAGTGTGTTTGCAACACACCATGTCTTAGTCACTTATTTAGGTTGTGATTATGCGCACTGGGCAGTATGATTTTGTTAGTAACCTGTCACTTTTCAGATTTTAGCAAAGAATTTGATTTTTTTAATTTAAATGGGTATCAGACAATAATGGACACAGAATTTTTATTGTTAGCAGCAGCAACTCTCATTAATATACTAGAAGTTAGGAATTATATCAGAAAGAGAAGTCCTCATGTGCTTTTTTTATATTGAGAACTCTTAACTATGTAAAGGCGAGGTCTTTCTTCATATAGTTCAATAAGTCGAAGTACTTGATCATGAGACCATGACATTTTTGATATTTAAAATAGCTCAAACGAAAAACTTTCACATACACAACATTCTCATCCATCAATAAACGATATAATATATAATCTTTGAATAAGCGTTGGTTATGTAGCAGAACCAGAGTCACCACCATCATGAAAAATAAAAAAATCAATAACCTCAAAATAAAGTTTACCCTATATGTATCAATTAAAATTGAACAAAAATAGGACAAGTTTTGTCAATTTCAAAATTGACTGAGAAATTGATGATAAATGTGTATGTATCTATTATTTATTTAGAATCCTAAAAAATTGACTAAAGCTTGTACTAAATCATTGATAATTACAAACGGGCATTACAAACTAATTTGTTTGTGTCATTTCCATCCAGACAATATTTTTTTACTATTGATAAATCATAAATAGTTACAATAAGCTGGATGTAAATAATTCTATTTGGTTAATGCCTGTACCACATTAAATAATTGAATTTCAGTATCATTTCGCGTTCACAACGCCAATAGTGTTAACATTCTCATAAAACTGTCACCAGATTAGTACTAAATTGTAATCAGCTGAAAATGCGGGTATAAACCAAATTCATGAGAGATTTCTACCATGAAAATAACTATATATACTCGCATATACCTAACATATTTGGAATCGATGTTTATGGCAAAGCGATAAATTAGTTTCGATGACATAAACTCGTCTTTTGAGATAAAAATAAAATTGGTATGATGGACACACTGTTCGCCTTTCTTTTCAGTGATTTAATGTTCAATAGAATGGACTAATTGGCACTCTGTTTTTTTATTATTGTATTTGGATGAAATTGCGCCAATAAAATTAACAGCTTTTATAATAAAATTGGATATTGTGAATAAAAGATTCACATTATACAGAATGAAGAACAATGGCGCCATTTTTTATCCAAATAATAATATATTTTAATACAAAACATTTGGGGAATGAATGAAACAAAACATGATAATAATTGTTATGTGTTTAACTAAGCAGCAAAGTAGTAGATTGACTGCCGAGTTGAACATATAATTTTTTCTCCAATTGTTCATAATGATATAGGAGGATATTGTATTTGCAAATTATCTGAGGAAAGAAAGGAGGCCTATTCGTTCAAAATTGTAGTAATTTTACCATCAATGTTAATAACAACTAAACATATGCTTTTAAGTTCTTGTTAAAAGTGTTATGTAATAATTGCTAATAAATGTTTACTTCAAATGTTTTATTCCAATTAAGTATAATCACTTTGCTGCCTAGGCAAAAAAGTACCCACTTTGCTGCCTAGGCAGAAAAAGTAATACTTTGCTGATTGATATGTGTCAGCAAAATTAATATTTGCTGCCAATCGGAGAAAAAAATATTCATTCATCTGTTAATAATGATTAGGATTATACAGTTTTGTAATAGGAAAGACAACCTCGATCTTTTTTGTTAATTCCACTTGTTCTAAGCAAAAATAATTCATCAGCTTTTGCGAAGGGAAAAATTTCTACCAAAAGTGTTTGGAGATGAAGGAATGGGATGCAAATACCATTACCAGACTTGGAAAGAATGCCATTTAATGGTACCCAGACGGTTCAAAAGCAATAGAAGGAACTGTGGGCCATGAACCGAACACTCTGAAAACTTGAGGGAAGCTCCAATTATCTTTCCAGCGGAAATTTACACTGTGACAGTTCGTCAGTTCAATATTGATAAAGTATTTAGAAGGCAAAGAATTATCATAATGTCGGATATTCAAGCAGCCATTAAAGCACTGAGCTCTTGAGTAATCAGTTCCAAAATGGTGTGACAATGCCTAGGCAATCTCAATGAGCTGGGATAGGACAGTATAGTCAACATTTCTCTGTGAATTTCAGGATACTGATGAACCTTCAAGAGAGGAAACTAAAACACTTTTTGCGGTATCAGCTTCTCCAATGTAATATTGGAAGAAATAGGTGAAGATCTGACCATTAGAAAGATCTAGTAGCGCTTAGACAATTAACGATTCTTCTGGGGGGGGACTACAACCTACAGTCCTGACTTCTTACACGATTTTTGTGAATTTGAAGCAATAATTAGATGTAATGTAAATACGTCTACTAGTAATATTGTGAATAGTGGTTTTTTGTTCATAATTTCAGACATAATCAATATTTTTGGATGTGCAAAATTTGATTTTGTAGATCTCTCAAGTAGAAAAGAAAAAGTTGGAGCTCAATTACAGCTTCCTGTGAAATTGTCTAACGCCTCACATAGTGTTTGAAAAATATTTTCCAAAAAACAATGCTCGTTAAACTAAGAAGAAACAACTACTTCTTGGGTTATATGCCCCAACAGATATTGAATTGCAATTACCAACAGCTATACATTCCTATGATACCCGCCATAAAACAAACCACCCAGTACCTCATATGACAAAAACAATCACCCAACAGTCTTATTCTTATTTGGCCCCAAAATTATACAACACTTTACCGGAATCATTAAAATTATCAACCAGCGTACATTTATTCAAAAATAAATTGAAAATTGTATATGTTAGAGAAATCTAGACATGTAATATATAATTATATAGAAATAATAATATAGTATGGACCAGCTTAGCAGATAATCCCAATTTATTTTTTAATTCGTAGGCATATTGTGAAATGTCAAAGTTATATGTAAGTTATTTTTATTGTTCGCTAATGTATTATGTATTTATTGATTCATTTTTTTTTTGTTCATAATGTTATTTTGATATTCCCACATTTCTACTTGAAACAAGTATTCACTCACTTTTCGAGTATACTATTCTAATCACTAGTTTCTTTTCAACCTGTATTTTTGATTGTACGAATTTTGATTAAAAATAAACATTAAAAAAGGTAGAACGTGTCGCGGGACACACGGTAGGAACTTTAGTTCCTTTTAAGCAAAAGTTATGTAATACATCTGACGTTATAGATAAACAATTTGCATATTCTTTTTTGGTTGAGTAGTAAGCACACCAGACTCTCACGCGGAAGACCCGGGTTCGATTCCCCGCGAGGAATTTTTTTTATTGTTAATTTTATTTTCAAATAATCATTCTGCTTGATATTAATAACGACAGCAGGTAGGCGTTTGAAATATTTAGCAGAATATTCATTATTATAGATAATGGTACGGTACCCTCCATGAGGGAGTACGACTGGCAACATCTACTTATAACAGCATCGTATATTTAAAAAAGGAAACCGTAGCATTATACAAATTGGACATTCGTTTACCACAAAATTAGTGGAAACATAAAATTGAATTGTTAAATTTTCAATTTGAAGTTATATTACAGTTTATAGAAATTTTTATTTTCTAGATTTTTTCCTAAGTGGGTCGTAGAAAAAATATGCTGCTCGACTCGTGTGGATTGTCCATATCGCACTTGAACGATTGAGCACTCCGCCTACGGCGTCGTGCTTCATCTTCGTCCTCGTGCGATATGGCCATCATATCCACACTAGTTGCACAAACTACAATTTCTTTCAAAATATGCCCTTTTACATTTATGTCAAATCAATTTATCCATCCATTTTAAAGTTATCGAATTAAAACATTCAAGTTTTCAAAATTTCAACACCCTGTATTTCGAAAAGTAGCTAGACCCCTTAATCGCGCAAAAAAAATTATGGAAATAATAGTAAAAATTTATCCGAAATTCAAGTAGATCACTAGCACTGCGAATACCAGCTTTGCATAGAATTTCAATATAGCATCGGTGGTTCAGTGGTTAGAATGCTCGCATTGCACGCGGGCGGCCCGGGTTCGAATCCGGGCATGAGCATATTTATTATTATGAATCGCTGCTTCGTAAACGAGAGAGAGACTAAGGAGGCACAAGCACGCAAAAGCAAGGCACATAACGAAGCAATGTAACATAACGCAGCGTAACGTAACGCGTAACGGTCAGATCTTTTGCGTCGCGACCCCTGGTCGCTCAAACATAACCTGGCGTAAAGAACTAAGGTTCCAACAATTCTGTTCTCACTTTATATACCATGTTGATATTTTTTCTTTTCTTTTCAGGTAAGAAATCTTGGTTTTTGGTTGAAACAAGAGTCTCATAGAATGAAGGTCAGTTTGAAATAATAATACTTTTTTCTATTCATATATATTAAGTCAATCACTAGATAGGGCACTATTTGGACTAGCCAAATATATATCAAGTATACATCATGTCAAAAGTAACTTCTGTCATTCTGACGATGATATTTATATCGAAACAATTGTCAATTTACTTGCAATTTACACATTTTTACAAATATATTGTGGAGTCATTTAGAAACAGTTAGTTTCATTTAAAACCATATGATGAGTAGATTCCACGAAGTGAGGGTTTATACAGTTAACTTAATAATACTTTGTCAACTAATGAATTATACGAAATATTTTTGAACTCATTACAGAATTTCAAGTAAATTATTATTATACTCAAGCTCGCGTGTCTAAACTTGAAATACGGCGTGCATCATTTCACTGAGATAAATACATTTGGCATTTAGGCTCAGTTCATCCACGTACTAGTATTTCGAGCCACCCTACTTCCCAAAAAATACATCTCAATTCTTCTATTCATCATTTTATTGTTGAATTACTTGATAAAGAAAATAAAAAACGACATCTCCCTTTTAGGGGATCTTGAAGTAAAAATAGAAACCGCATTTTTCTGATTCGGTATTCACATTTCCCAGAAAGATGTTCAACTTCTTTAAAAGTAGGATTTTTACGCAAAAACATTTTGTTCATACACATTAAAGCTGCATATTTCGGACCCGTATTTACTTGGGTTCCGTTTAGTATTAGTTAAATTTAGAGAGGGCTCTTTCTCCGCTTTGAAGTATCATCTTTTGACAGCATGCGACATTAAATAAACGATCCCGTCATTAGTAGGCTGTGCATTCTGTGTGACTAATTGTGTCTTGCAATTAACCTCCTGCTCAGCGTGTTTCTTATACGGTACGCGATCAACGTTGCCAAATCAATGAAATTATAACAATATTTCACGTCCTTTCCTAATGGAAACTTGAAATTTTTCGTGCACTCTCAATGACTGGACAGAAGCAAACAAGATCATTGAAATGGCGGGTCTTTGTCGATGTAGTTGTACTGCAAGCTCCAAACGTAATGGCGAGCAATCGCGCAGGTGTAGACTCTCCCAAGGAAATTAATATTTGATTACGATAAGCCTCCTGCAGGTCAGAGTCGTACAAAAATTATTCAGACAATGCCACACGCCAACAGAATTGGATGACAACAATGATACGCCTCTGCACAGAGCATTTATATGTCTTGCAAGAGCTGTAATGGGAGGTGACATTGAAAATGAGCTTATGCGCATGGGGGCGGGCTTGCCACCACGCTTGGTGCTTCTAGTATTTTTGTACTAACAATCGATATTTTGAATCGAAGCCCAAATATAAGTGTCAACTGTCAACAAAGCTGCTAGATAATCTCCATTAAGCAAATAGCGTATAAAACTATACAATTTGTTACTAGAGATCCGACAACGCTGTCGGCATGTAGCTTGATAGAATTACATTATGTATTCTGCCTACACTGAATTCTCTGTGTGTGAATTCGAATATAGCCCAGCTCAAGGAGGGCTCAACCCTTTTACGTTGCTTATATTCTTCTTCATGGCCCATATTTTCCTCAGATTCCATCGTGATACGCTTAATTATCTATGAACTCACTGTTTTCGTTTATCTGATTACGTTTCCACACAATTTCACAATATGTTTCAAATGTCTGTTGAACATTTTAGAAAGACGGAGTAATTACAAAGGTGGAACATTAAATCACAAATTCTTGGTGAATTAATTATATCGAAATATTTCAGGATTTAGTCATGTTTTTGAGTGATTATAACAAAAATAATCAGTTAGACAATCGGAAACAAATCCGGAAGATTGCCACGTGCGAGTATTAAGTTGAATTTTCGAAAAGTGGTTACATTTAATGAAATTTTCGCTCAATATAAACACATAGTGATCTTTGAAAATGCCTTATGATGTTCCTATTCCTAGATATGTGACATTTCTACCTTCTTGAATCAGCTTACGTACAGCATTGATGCTTTCCTTGGTTACTGTTACTGATGTTGTTGGTGGATCTGTTTTTGGATCCATCCACTTTGTAATTCTCCATTCCAACGAGAAATGTGGCGCTTTATTACCGAAATCAGGAACCATCTTGGCAAGGCACACTGGAACTTTTTCCATTTTGTTATAATATAGTTGAAAAAAATGACACTCCTGTGCCTCCCATTTATTAGAAACGCCCTTTAACCAACTAAATAAAATATGTACAGCTGACAACTTACATGCGTAGCTAGGTGGCTACAGAACAAATTTCAATCATCCATCACAAGCTGTTTAGTTTCCTAATTTGAATAATAATACTATAGACAATGTTTTTATTAGGTCAATGCCCAAACGAGTTATTTATTAGCTAACGTGATACGTCTTGGTGATAATGAATTGAACTACAATCAGCTTAATTATCTATTTGATAGAGATATGCTGTGAAATATTAAGATTTGTCCAAACTACCCAACTGAATCGTTAGATTGGGTCATTATTTATGTAAGATTGAGTGATAAGGCGGAAGATATTGAAAACAGTGGTAGGAGAGGGACAAAAAAGCAAAAATTAATAGTAGATGGACTAGGAGAGTTCTATGACCACTATAGTGGTCGTAGAACTCTCTTAGCACATCTACTATTCATTGTTTTAAGAATTTCTGGACTTAACCTAAATTCATTTATCTATTTTCCTGACATTTTCATGGCATTTATACCAACTCCATGAAATTGTTTTTTCAATTTAAGTAATCTATTGGATAAATCGCGTCTCCCCTTACCCCAAGTTCAATTTTTTACGTTTAAAATGCCTTGTCCTCCATTTAACTTCCGAAGAAAACAGAAGGTCCATAAATAATCATCTAAAGTTGTGTCTCAAACAAGGGAGATGATTGACCCTCTAGTTGAGCACCTCCAAGGGACTCGTCAAAATCACTGCTAAATCCCTATCCCCGGCCCTTGCTGACCATTTCTTTTTATATTCCATTGATCTTTTAACAAAATGTTTCCAAATAACATCAACATTTTATTGGATTTACATTTTCATTTCTATACTTTAAGTTGGGATCTATTTGCTTGCAGTTGTTTGAAAAAATGGTTTTTTTTCCAAATGAGGAATTTAAGATAAAGGATACAATTGTTGATGCATATTTTGTGTTTTGGGCATTGAAGTAAATAAAAATCTATATTCTTGACCCATTATCCTTCCATTTTGTTCCAGTGGTATTCAATAAATTGAAGCGAAGAGCTAACTTTTCATGACAGTTGATTATTTGCTTTTATCTGGACGAATTGGATTTTATCATCCAACATTAACCAGTTTGTTTCGGTTTTATTTCGGCCACCTCGGATTTTTAATTCGCCAGAGGCAAGAGAGGTGGCATTCTGCGAATGCCACTTTAACAAAATCATGTTCTATATATATTTCTTACTCCTCGCCTAAGGACATCCATTGCTATCCTTCCGCTGAGTACTAAGTTTTCGCTTTTCCGAATGGCAACCATTTTACGACACACTTAAAATTTACAACTTCGTTTTTCCGATAAAACTAACAAAATGGAAGTTTGAAAAGCGTCGCGTTCCCCGAACCGAGTTAATGAAAAATTCAGTTCGCCAGACTGAGTTTGGATTTTCAAAGGGTATAAATATTACAGGTTTTTTTTGTTGTTATTTTGTGCGTCAATTCTCGAATTGAGTGATGATTATTTATTCTGCCGTCCCGTTAATGACAACTGTAGTTTTCCATTCTAGACATTCTAAACGAAATAGGCATGTATAATACCATCATTTAATTCCCCCATCTTAATACAGGGTGCTCCGTAAGTAATTGTACATGGAAGTACAGTACAATATTCACTTAAAAATATTACTATGGACCTTTTCAGTCGTTTTTTTTAATGGTTTAAATGGGAAAATACAAAAAGTGCAGAACGAGGCGTCAAAAAGACCGTCCGTTATTTCCGTAGGATTTGGAAGGTTTGCTTCCCTGGTTTTTGAATTTTGACATCTCATCTAACCTCGAAATCGATAATGAGAATCTTTTCTCAAAATTTTCGATTACTTTTGGCATATTTTCTGAACTACTGAAAAGTCTGGCTCCATTTCTTCCAATAATATACAAAAACAACCAAAACTACAACGATACTCGAAAAGTGAATCAAATTAACACAATACATAACCACAAAATAGTAGTTTGTACAACTAGTGCGCAAAGCGTCACTTTTCCCACGAGCACAGAAGTGTGTGGCTAGCGAGTGGAAAAAGTGATTTGCGTACAAGTTGTACACAATATTTTTTCTACAACTACATTTATTATTGAACTAAATACAGTCATTTATATAGTTATTTTATTTAAACTTTGAACAGAAAGAACTCACAATATGAAAATAAATGGAAAAATCAGTTGAACGTATGATTAATTGTGAAATTTGAACAATTTCGTATTGACACCTCAGGTAACAGATTTTTGGTTGCAGTTCGAGCCTTTTCGATAATATCTGGATGAGTATTTCCAATGTCCGAATTTGACAACTCAAAAGATAAATTATTTTGATCTTGGGTTAATAATTCCTAAAATTGATTTTAAAATTAATTAATTAAAATGAATAGATAGTTTACTTACTTTTTGTTTGAATTTAAAAATTGTACACAAATAAGAAATTCACTATTAGGTTGTGTTGTCAAAAAGTTGACAGGTCATAGGTAGCTTTGTTAGACATTTCGGTGCGGAAAAGTGCCATAGCGTGTACTATTCGCATTACTTTTCCAACGGTTATTAGAAGAATTGAGAAAAGGCCAGCTTTGCGTATAAAAATTTGTGTAGAAAAGCGTGGTTGTAGAAAAACGAAATTGTGAGCTGAGATTCTTCTTCATTGGATGTTCTAGCATTTGGCCTCGGCCGTAACAGTCTGACAAATTATACTGCCAACATAATCTCAGACCTTATGGCGTCACTTGCCTCAAGGTCAAATTCAAATTACCCTAATATTTGTTCAACATTCAACTTAACTACTATCCAGTATAATGAGGAACAAGCTTGGGAAGGAAGATTTGTATAATAATCATAGATGCTGCAATATACCTGTTTCGAACCATTCTTGATCCCTCTTCACAGATCCATAAACATCCCAGATTTGTATAATAATCATAGATGCTGCAATATACCTGTTTCGAACCATTCTTGATCCCTCTTCACAGATCCATAAACATCCCTTCCATGTTTTAAAATGAGAAAGTATATCATACAACATTGCGTTTGGAAGCTCTTGAAACACTGTACTGTAAATAATTTTTATAGAGTTCGACATAATTTACATAAAAAATAATCTTTTTTCATGGTACACGACCCTTTATCTACCACGTATGTGGAGTAAAGCGTTAGATAACAATTTTAGCACCGTATTCTGCCCCTGAGTTACGGAATTAAACGAAATTCCGTTTGCCGGTAATTGTCGAAACTGCATTTGGATACAATCATGCACCAATAAAATATCCATACACCCTCCTGCGCGCTTGATTTCCCGCTCGTACAACTTTAAATACGCGAGTATCCTAAGGCCGTTTTTGATGCACTGGTCTCCAGAGCCACATCAGCCCATTATAGAATGAGATATTGTTTACCACATAATTGTGTTATTCAGGTTATAATTTGTAGATAAACTAGTTTAATACTACGAAATTGGAGAACATGTGTCTTGATAAATCGTTTAGAATTGTGAGTTCGTTCAAAATGTTTAAAATAAAACATGATTAGGGGAAGATTTAACCACACCAACGCGTTTCGATAACCAGCACCAATTTTTATACTTTCACTTTTTGTCATTTGGAAATAATATATACATTTATAATCTTGAAGCTCTTCCAACACTTAGTGGTGTAAGGTGTGCTGCATCTACTTCGTCACGAATTTTGTCCACTCTTTCCTATTTTGAGCTGTCTTTCACTTCTTTCCTTCTTCCTTTTTTATCCAGTAATCCAGCTATCACCTTATCCCAATTTTTTTTGGTTTTCCCCTTTTTTTCCCAATTTCCGCTTTCCATATTCTCTCTGGTCTCCGTTCATCCATACGTTGTAATTGTCCCAACCATTGAAGTTGTCCTTCTTCCATAAATTCTAATGTTGATTGTATTCCCTGGACTTCCCTTATATCTACATTTTTCACTCTATCCTCTTTTGCTACACCTTCCAATTTTCTCAAAATATTTCACCTCTGTCGCCTATATTTCACTTTTTTGTTGACCTGTTAACACCCATGCTTCGCATCCATATGTAAGTATTGGTCGATGTATTGTTTTAAATACTTTCAATTTCGTTTATTCACATATTTCTCTTTTGTTGATAAGTTTTGTATTCATAATATAGTTTTTTTTTTTTCCCCTTCGGAGCCGTCCTTTCGCCGGTACCACCTCAGCCTCCTGGGCTTATTGTGGATACTCCTAGTGTTCTGACTACAACCTATTCAGCCAATCCGTTCCCTGTATTAGCTCATACAGGTTCTTAGCTGGTTGATTGTAGAAGTCTTCTAGAGTCATTTGGGTTCTACCATAAAGTTTCTGCCTTCTGTGGTCCAGCGACTCACAGTTGCATAGTATATGCAGAGCTGTTTCGGTATCCTTTTTGCATCTTCTGCATGTAAGGTCTCCGTTGTACAGCCCTATTTTGTTTAGGTGCTCCTTTGTGGGAAAGTGTCCCGTAAGTAGCCCCGTAGTGGTGCGCAGTTTGTTCCTGCTCATTGAGAGCAGTTCTTTCGCTACTTTTTCTGATGGTTCTTTTATGAATTTCTTCCCATGTATTTGCCCAGTCGTATTCTTCCAGTATTTCTTGTGTTGTTCTTTCAACCACCCTTTTAACCATGACCTGGTTAAGCATCTGGGGATGCCCACAGCAGGTTCGGGTCCGTTCATCAGAGTTGACGATCCTACTCTTGCGAGTTCGTCAGCTTTTTCATTGCCTGCGATTCCTTTATGACCTGGTACCCACTCCAGTGTTAGTTTGTTAGTATTAACTATTCTATTATTAATATTTGCTTCCAGTGTTCCGTTTTCGTTTACTATTGTTCCAAGGTACTAAAAATTTCTAATTTGCTCTATTTTGTCTGTATCTATCATTACATTCATATTCTGCTTGTCGTCTCCAATGACCATGACTTTTGTTTATTTCCATTCCCATATCTATCATTGCTGCTTTCCACTGATGTCTACCTTACACAATTGCATATGTCCCACACATAGTTTTTTACATAATCTTGTGCACTTTTTAATGATCTCATCTATTTAAATAATAAATAACAAAGGCCTTAGACTCCCTTCTTGTTTGAGTCCCATATTTGTAGTGAAATTTCCTGTTATATTGTTATTTCTTATGACTGCGTTCTCATTTTTCTCGTAGATGTTCTGTGTTATTCTTATCATTTTTGTATTTTTCTTCTTTCTGCTAATACTTTCCACATTTTCTCTAGGTACTCTATAAAAGCCTTTTCTAAATCCAGGAAAACTACGAATAATATTTTTTCTTGTACCGCTTTTTCTGTCATATCCGACATTTGGAAATAAAGTTGATTAATTATTTCACCAAAATGTATGATAATTCCATTCTACCACGACGTAACCGTATCGATTTTTAATGTCAGAGTCAAATAAACCGAGTTCCACTCTGCATCCAGTGTCCCCAGGAAAAATACATATACTACTGGAGAGCGATAGCAGATTGCGGAGATAGAAAGCAGAAAGGAATTTATGACGCCATTTTCGATACATTTATAAAAGGAATTTTCGAGTTTTACGTTGGTAACAAAACTGACGGTACGCTTATCGAATAAGGACAAAGAAAAGGGTGTAATGTTGTATTTTAAAGAAAAATATGACAGTGTATATGAAAATAGATAAAAAAAATCCCTATTGCTCAAATCTTGATTGGTTCTTAAAAGCTGTATAGAGGGAGGAAGTTTTATTTATCAACAAAACGATATTTGCTTATGACCTCAAGAAATGTGTGTCAAAATATTCATATTTCGCTCTTTTTACCGATATTTTATTTAGGATTGATGAACTAGGTAGATTAGATTAGAATTTGAGTTGCTCTTTGTCCTATCCCACTGCGAACTTTGAAGATCTTTTGTGGTCCTTCCCATATTTTGAACTCGACATCTAGCTTTATTCTTTTTATTAGACTTATTATCCTGGATACTACCTCCCTTGCATAGCTCTCTGCCCTCGGTTTCTCTTCTCCAAGTAAGTGAAACAGCACCCTTGCTAGGTCTTTGCACTCACAGAGTATGAGTCCCGCGGTTTCGACTACTTCCTGGCAGAACCTGCAGGGGCTGTCATCTGCTAGGCCAATTGTGTGCATATGTTTCCTCAGCCTACAATGTCCGGTCAGCATTTCCACCATTATCCTCATAGTTTCTCGTTTTTGACATAGTAGGTCGTGTGACAGTTTGGCCGAAGGGCTGTTAAGGAATAATATAGCGTGCCTTTGTTCACCATCGCAACGCCTGGTTGTTTATCCATTTGTGGATGCTCTCTTTATTTAGGCATTTAGCAATTCCACAGGAAGGTTCTGACCCTAACATGAACTCCGTTGCTCCCTGCTTGACTAATTAATCGGCCTTTTTATTTCCTTCTATTCCTTGGTGACCTAGTACCTAGGCTAGGGCCACTCTATTATGACTACCTAGTCTGTTGAGGGCCTTGCGACACTCCCATGCCAGATTTGATGTTATCCGATATGATCGTATCGCCGTCAGTGCTGTTTGGCTGTCGGAGTAGATGACGATTCTGCACAGCATTGTACCGCCATCACCTTTGCCTGAAAGACAGTAGCATGTTTCGCTAGGTATTATGTGATTCAGATATTTGAATCTACAGGGCGTCCTAGACATTTGGAGTTAAAAATTAAAAATAAAACGGGTCGTTACATGTTTAAGTTGAACAGAGGTTCAAATATAATGATGGTTTAAGCATACATTTTTAGATTCTGCATAATTCAAGCAAAGCTTTTGTTACTGATAAATAATTGCAAGCTTTATCAAATATAAACAGCAGAAAAATCCAATTATCCCACATGGTAGATACATAGTGGGCATGTATAGGAATTTGCAGTCACAAGCGCCGCAATCAAAAGTGAACATTTTAAAAACAACAGAATTTGAATAAACGGATAGAATTTTTTTGGATTTGTTGTATTTGCGGCGCTTCTGAAAACAGTTACTTTTCAAATAATTACCCTTACTCCGCAGATTTACTAAAGCCTTTATACGTCGAGTCAGTGATTAAAGTCTAAAGCTTATCTGAACCATACGCAACATGAGAATGTGATGAAACTTTTTTTTTTGGGCACTATAGCGTTACAAAAGTGATACCACTCAAATTCAGGAGCCACATTTTGGAATGTTCATTAGCTTTTTTAGGGCTCCATACCCAAAGGATAAAAAACGGACCTTATTACTGAAACTGTCCGCCTGTCTGTCTGGCATGAACCGTGATAGTTACACTTAACTTTGAAGTGTTATTCAATGTCCTTCGTGGCATACAGCCAGGGAAGTAGTTGCTTCTTTTAAATACTCTGTAAGGCGTTATAAAGATGTAATATATTAGAATCTAGTTTACTGATTACTATTATTTCACTTTGTGATATGATAACTGACCGAACTTACGTATTGTTCGGTCAGTTTCAAAAAACATTTCGAGTTACCTCAATTATTATTCATTCCTTTTGCTATCGGTGACTTTCGGAAACTTCTACACCGAATTGGTCAAATTTAAATTTAAACGCAATTTTCATCGAAACCGTATGGAACTCGTTGAACACGAACACTGAAACGTACAAACAGCCGACATAACTTTGAGAGTTAACAAACTCTAGAACATACGTTTATATCAGCGTGAATAGCTGCAAGGTGCTTCCAACTCTTTAGACAGTTCGAAGTTCCACAGTGGTGTCGTTAAGATCAGGTTGAAAATAAACGTATTACCGTCAAATAATACTTTTAGTTCCAACAGTTAATTGAATTGGAAACTTTGTGAGAAATAACTGTTACTGTAATCGAAATGATGACCAAGGTATCTAAATGTATCAAAAAGCTGACAAAATTGCAAAATAAAGAATCACAGAATAGACATTTGGTTTTCCAAAAAACGTAGTACGAAGATCTTGGAAGAACTGGATCAAAGAGTTGAATAAAAATCATCGGCCCACCTTCCCTGTAGACTGGAAGATGAAAGAATTTCGTAGAAGGTGACTGAAAAATCAGAAGATATCGTGGCCTGAGTGAACTGCAGAGCATAATAAGCAGTATCGACCGATGATATGGAGGCACCGGGAGGCAACTATTTATCACACTAAGCCTAACGACTTCGACAATTACGGAGTAAGCCAAACGTTACACCAATGATCAATCCCTCAAGAGATGGGATGGAATCAAAAGATGCAGTCATGCCAGGATCACCCTGGGCGACCCTGGGAAGCTGGCGCTGAAGAAATATTTGGCGTTGACCAGGAAAAACCTACGTTTAACAGTAGGATTTCTGACTGGCCACTGTTAACTAAGTAAACACCTCCATACTATGGGGCCAGTGGACACACCTCTATGCAGGAAGTGTGAACAGGAAGATGAAGCTGTCAGGCATGTCTTATGCGAGGTTCCGGAGTTATCGTCCATAAGAGAGTTTTTCTTCGGTGAGTCTTGGCCTACACCTGTCGATATAAAGATGTCTCCTTGCGACCTGTCCACCTTCCTGTCAAGGACTGTCAAGGACAGGATGGACGTTGACCTAGTAGGACAACTCCTGAAGTTAAGTAGTATGACCAGCTTATTGACGACGAGACAAAACCTCTACAAAATTCAAAGACTAGTCTGTATGGATTAAAGGACCAATGAGAACATGCTTAACGGCGGCCATGGAAGCTTAACCACTACTACAAATGATAGTGGAAGGTGTTGCAGACTGAGTAAGAAGGGGATCCATAGAAACACCACCTCCTAGCTTCTTAAAAATCAGAAAACTTGGGATATACCAAAAGATGGCTACTAGTTTTTTAGACTTTTCTTAGTATCTGAGCCTCATTGCTAAAAATACGTGAGCTTAGGCTTAGGCAAAGGAGGAAGCACAGACAAGAGCTACTCCTAGCCACCAAGCAGCCCACCTCTATAATGCTTAAACTGTAGGTAATCGAAACTAGTTCATCCTTAAAAAAATCAAAGAGAATGCTGCTAACGAGGATAAGAAAAAGGTGCACTTGGTATACCAACAACTGTTATCGCATCGCTAAAAATTCAAGAACTGAGTCCTAGGCGAAGGAGGAAGCGCAGACAAGTGCTACTTCAAGCCATAAGTAGCCTTCTCTTAACCTGCTCAAGCTCTAGGCAATCGATACTAGTTCATCAAGGATAATGCACTAAAACACTCAAATGAAATATCACCAAAAGAGCCTATGAGCAAGTACACCTTTAGAAAAGGTAAAAACCCATTTGCTCTTCCAAAAAAGCATTTTCATTGGAATACACAACCATTATTTAATACATTACCCTATAACAGTATTGTGACGATCTTTATTGAAATCACCTTTATCCAAATTGCTTTGGAGCTGCCGACTTTACTGCTTCATTGTGTAAAATTAAAAACTTAGTATGCAATATTTAAATAAGATGCATACACACTTGAAGAGAACTACTCATCTGAAGAGTAACATGCTTAACGCCTACTGTCTGAAAATTTACATTATAAAAGTGTTACGCCTTTGGCAAAAAGTTAGGGGTAATAACATTTGAATCTCAAGGGTCTCATTGATAATTATTATAAGAGGAACGGAAACGTTAAGGGCAAGTTCAAAGGGCACTCGAGTGGCTCCCCGGTGCAGGTCAAAACTCCACTGGAAGTAAATTTGCAATTATAAGGAGCTATTCACCTGACTTAAGTGTGAAACAGGACAAAATGTTTAATCATTAACAATCAACGGATAAGGAGTGTTTCATTTTTGTCGGGAAGTTTTAACATCTCATTAAAACTGGTTACAGCTTATATCAAACAACATTTCAAAGCACTGGTCACTACAAGTTGATTTTCTTCGAGTTTTGTCATGATTGTCTTTATCTTAACATCAAAATTCAAATTATTATATAGCTAGTTATGAAGACTTGCAGCTAATAGAAGAAAAATAAGTTGTGTTAAAATATGTCCCATGAAAATATTCGAGAAAAGCTGCTAAGAATTCCGTGTACATATTTTCAATGGCGATAAGAAGCGAAGTTATGGACGCAGAAAACTTTGATTAAATTTGTACACTTTTAACTTTGATGAAAAATTTCTCTCGAATACCTTGCGGAGCAGAGGAATATTGTTAAATATTCTGATTAAAAAAGTTTCCATACACTTTTCGAAATACCTTCATATTAGGTTGATTTGTTTGTTACGGCCATTTTTCTATTTTACCTTCAACAAAAACTTACTTTTGCTTAAATTAAAAAAGATGTTCAATGCGCTTTTCGAAATTAAGTAATATCATCATATTATTTTGCTAAGAGTATTTCGTTTGCTAAACTTTAGTTTGTTCACTTCCCGCACAAATCAAAGAAAATGTCACTTCAAACCGTCAAATTTTATTGATACTGCACACTTATTATCAAAAACTGATGACATTTAAATGAAAACTATACACCTCACATAATTCTGAAGAGGGACGTCTTTCTGCCCATATGTAGACGTAATAACTTTAATCCCCTTCCCCCCTACGATCATTTTTTTCTTTTTTCTATTTTCTTTTTTTCGCCTGACGGCTCGTGGTTTTGGATTGAATGTCATGAGCAAAATTACCTAAAAGCAACAAACTTGAATACGACAAGAGAAAAATTTTACCTTACAAAATTTTTAATTGAGTGGTATTCGACATGACTTTTTCACGAGAGAAAAACTAAAAAATTATATGTTTACGTTTTATTTATTGCAAACTTCAATTATACAAAGCCAAAAAAATAATAACATTATGAAAAAAAAATTACTTATTTATGTAAAAAGTACAATTATTATAATTGTACGTTGTAGCATTATTTTGGGGATTGTTTTGTATCATAACCTGTGATGAATTTAAGTAAGAAACTGAGGATTCCTTTTCTTTATTTTTATTTTATCGAAGGATCTCTATAATGTTGGAAATGGTGTTATTCATTTAATTGTAAATATGGTTTCAAAGAATGGGCAGAAGAATGTCCTGTAAGCTTAATTACTTCTTGTTCACCAACTCCTTCTTTTGCTAATGCAGATATTGCAGAAGCTCTATGTGAATGATTGGTTATTTTTTTTTGTCTATACCAATTGATTCTACCGATATTTTTGCCCACTTTGAAATTGTATTAATTCCCAATGGTGAATTTTTGTACCATATTCCTTTCTCCCAATTTGGATGTACTATTAAAAATAATCTTTTGTTGTTAGATGAGGATTGGATTCTCCTTCTTCAATAATTTTTAAAAATAAACGAACGGGACACAAATTGTTGTTAGCATTATTTCTTACCAGCCACTTACTGCCAGATAAACCTTTTGATCCTCCTTGTGTCGTTTTGGAAAAGATTGGATTATATTCTACCCTGCCAGTAGAATTACCTTTATTATCATATTCTTTTTTAAAGTTAATAATATCACAATAATTAGCAGCTTCATTTCCACGCCATGCCAATTCGAACGAACATAAATGAAAAAACTTTTTTTGTAACCCATCAGGATTATCTTCAGAATAGCTTTCTACCATTTCCAATAATTCTTCTTTGGTAAACGCGTTAGAACTTCTTTTTCTGGTTTGAGGTTCAGCCTGAAGCTTTTTACGTTTTGTATCCCTGGCCAATCTAGCAAATTCATAGGTAATATCTTTAAATGGATCAATTTTGATGTTAAATTCTAGAAAATATTTTTTGTACAACTGTCATTAAAAGTGACACTTTTAATGATAGCAAACAATGTTAAAAACGATTGTTTACATAGCAGCGTGTTAAAAATACTTTTAACACTAGTGTTAAAAACTGGACAGGAATGAAATTCAAATGACAGCGTCTTTTCTCATTTGTTAGTAATCATAACGTTGGCAACGTCTGCCATTCACAACAATCTTTTGATTATTTGAATACTAAAATGCATTTTGAATTTATTGTCATTGCAAATTCGCTCGTTTCATTATCAAAATAGGGAAGTTGTACAAAAAACATTGTATGGTATTTGTGTTAAAAGTGATTTTATTTTGTTCGTGAAATTGTTCAATTCGCTCCGCTCATTTCACAAACGTTTTCACTCACAAAATAAAACCTCACTTTTAACACTCATATCATAAATAACTATTTCCTGAACCATTTGAGCAGTCATATTTCAAAGTTTTCACACTAGCTTCAGTATAATCAGTTCCATCTCTTTTTTCATGTTAAAACCATAATCTTCAAGAATTTTTGCTATAACTTGTTCAGAAGTATCCTTTTCTAACGTATAATTACGTGCGTCCAGAAACATTCTAAACTGTTCCCACGCAGACTTTTTTGTCTTCATTGTATTTCGCGGTATACTTTGCTTAATTGTACTCTCTATTTCATTTATTGAATTATTTCCAAATCTTCTATTATTCATGTTAATAATACTTATTTAAATTTTTGAAACAGTTAAATAAATAAATAAACAACTTAGTTTCCTTAGAAACCACTGTTCAAATTCCACAGCCATTTGAACAGAAAAAGTAAAATATTACTATTTACTTCCTCGCAAATTATCCCTTCTTTACGTCAAGTCCCGTAGTAGGTACCTTACTAAATTCACGATGAGAATCATGTATCAACCACCGTTGCAACCACACCACTTAAATGTTGTCACAAAAATTTTTTGCAAGTTTTAACTATTTCCTTTTAACATTTTATCATCACACGAGAAATTCCTTAACTACTTGATATCATAATATTGTATGTTTATGTAAAATATGTAAGTGACAGTGACAGTAAAAAATTATTAGAATTCAAACATTGTCAAGACAAAAACTGTGTTAATTTTTACTTCGAGAGATCAATGTACTAAGATTTTGTGTTGTTTATACCTACAATAAAGAATATGCTAGAATTGTCCATAATCGCTTCATTCAAGAAGACCTCCTAATTTTTAATCAATCGAACAACCCAGCACCTCAAACAGTTAATACACTTTGTATCAAACGATTTTACATTATGCTAAAATTGTTCAACCACTAACAAAGATTTTATATTGAATTTTATCACAGAGTGATAGAATTTCATACACATAGATTTGATAATATTAAACGTCAAAAAATTGCTGCGACAAGATAAAAAATTGCCATTTAAAAACCTTCAAATTTTGTCGGTTATCAATTTACTCTAGTGAAATAGTCTTTTAAAGACTTGCAAATTTCCAACTTACCAGCGAATAAACATGAAATAAAATAGCTACTAGGTACAGGGTATTTTCGAATTCAAATTGCTACTATATTATACCCATAATTCCTCCCCAACGGATAATAAAAGTTAAAAAACAGAAAATTTAAAATAAGCTGGGAAAAAGTTCCCGAACCCAATTACCGTAACTTTGTTAATATATCTCGCCCTGAGGTATTAACCCTTTCATAAACAGTTTTAGCCATTCTGATTGTGTTTCAAGGTTAATAAATATTGATTGGTTTATTCTTATCTTAAAAAGATTTTAGAAATTTGAGTATTCCGGTTCATTAATTGTGTGGATGTGAATTAAAAGGATTTATTTTTTGTCTGTGCAGATTATCGAGTGAACGAGTGAATTGGTGGCAGCCGCAGCAAGAAAAAAAAGTGGAAAAAAAATAAAATCATTTTGTAGATTTATCCGGAAAATATGAGGTTATATGAAATCCTTCAGTGGATTTTTTTCTATTTTTGATTCACTGAGAATTAAACATTTTTATGAAAAAATGTGAAGGACATTATTACACCTAGTGGGCAAAATTAGTTAGGTAGTTCAGTAAATCTCACAAATCTTTGAATATTGAGCTGCAATTTTGGAAGGGAATTCTCAAAAGACTTGTTCACTGAGGAAAAAATTAACAATACCACAACCTGAAGAGATTCCATTTTGTCAATCGTCAAAGTGAAATTATTAAAATCTCCTAACATACCCCCTGAAAGTATTTCAATTATATGTAAAGAAGTGGGAGAAATATCTAAAAATGAATACTTTGATAGAACTTCACATTAAACATTTGCCCAAAGTGTAATGAATGAATCAGTAATCTACAAAAAAGTGTGCATAATTTTTTGCTATTGAAGAATTCCAAACTCTGTCTGAATTGACTCTTTTTACAAATAAAGAAAGACATTTTTCAAAGAAAGGAACAACTCCATAAATATATTAAAGGTAAAGGCAGATAAAAGAAAAGTGTTTCGGCAAAGAAGGAAATCCAAACTGACGGGTTCAAACCACTTGGGACACCGTCCCATTTGTAAGGAACAAAAACTCACGTTACGTAGTTTCGGTATATATTCTTCAAAACGAAAAAAGTAAAAAAAAAGAAACCATTTCGAGAACATAATGCTTATTAAATTTATTGTTTTTCTTCTCTTAAATTGTTTCTTAATCCCTCGAGAGCATGTATTTTAGAAAACATGATCATAACCCAGTGGCGTTCTCAACAAGTTTTTATCGAAAATAATAAAATACCCGAATGGAAAGCAGACAGTTTGAACTGGGAAATATCCGGACGCAAAATTTTTAATAGCCCTTTCAATGGTTCGCTCAGCGCACGCCCGTCCGCCATGTTTAAAAGGCGGCAGTATGAAAAGTTCAGTCACTTTTTACGACATTGACAGTGCATCTAACGATAGTTAGGTAGTTGAGAGGATGGAAATATTTTTATTTTGATTAAAAGTGAAACTATCTGTATCTGTAGAGTAGTGAGGGTGAGTGCTGCCTTTCTTCTATCAATTCTTAGGTTGATTGTATCCCCAGGTTTCATCTTATATTTTCCATTCTATCACTCTTACACTTTTAACTTCTACTCTACTTAAATATTTCATCTATTTCGCCTGTATTTAACTTTTTTGTTAGTTTCAACTATTACATTATTAATATCTGTTTCCTGCGTTAGGTTTTCGTCTGCTATTGTTCCAAAGTACTGAGAATGTCCAACTTGCTCTATTTTATCTGTATCTATTCTTACATTTATTTCCTCTTTTTCGTCTCCAATGACCATAACTTCAGTTTTTTTGTCTTGGTGGCACTCTAGTACTAGCCCCGATATAACACGTTGTCTGTGCAAGGCTAATAGGGCTTGTCTACTATCAGTGCAGATTGTTATGTTTTTGCCAGAAATTCCTTTTCTGGTTAATTCTTTTGCGGCAATGGAGATACCAGCTAGTTTTGTTTGAACCACGCTGATATTGTCTCCCATCCCCCACTTAATCCTCAGGCTTAGTGCTTTGGAGTAAACTCCACATCCTGAGCCTTCTTTCATTTTTAAGCCATCTGTATATATACGTATTGCATTTGCAAAATCTGACTCTGTGTTCTGTTTTCTAAACATTAAAAATGATTTTAATTTTGTCAAGGTCTAGAATGTTGATTTTATTGTTTACTAGAAATACTACTTTCTCGATATCGGTCTGTATATAACATAACTGTATTTCATCAGTAATAATTTTAAGGTACGTACAGCTTTGTGGTGTTATTCTGTTACTATATCATTGAAAAATAACGTTTCCTGCTTCCTTTGATCTAAGTAAAAGCTACCTGAAATTTGTTTTTCCTTTTGTAATGTATTACTTTCGTAGAACGTAATGTTGACAAACGAAATTAAGTTGAAACATATCGTGGTTCTCGTATTATTTGATTTCGCAACATATTAAACAAAACCATTACACAGAGTGAGCTGCTGAAAACACTCTAAACTTGTAAAGATGACAAACCGTTTATATTTTTGAGTAATCATTTTTTGTACCAATTCCTAGGATATAAAATCTTCAGTATCTCATTTTTTTAAATAAACATTTATGGTTTCTCAGTGTGTAAGAACAAATTACAAATTATTTTTGATATTTACGGAATTAATCATCTGCAAGTTCACTCTTTCCCTTTGTTCTCTGTGGTAGTGGAAGGAAATATTCGAGGGACCCTTTGGCTTCCTCTTTTGTAATAAAACCGACTTATTGTCAATAAAGACAGCTTGCGGCTGAATTCGTGCCGACCTTTTGTCTTTAAGGGGGAGTATCTGAATTCAGCGAGATGTCTTGAATTTAATTGTTTGAATATTTAGGATTAGTCTTCAAAATGAGTAGAACTAATTTTAATTACGTCCCCCAAGAACTTTCATACGGAGATGACTTAAATGTTCATCCCAGCTTGCAGGTTTTGACATAACCACACAGCGAAAAATAATTTGTCAAACAAAAATATTCTGATATTCCTATTGAGGACAGCGCTATCTTCAATGAGCGCTAGATGGACCTAAATCACATCAGCATCTTCGTGCTTTACAGAAAAACAATGTCCACGCATCGTTGGTGAAGTGTGGGTCCGTATTCCGGACACTATCGACACATGTATGCAAATGAACATGGAATCCAAAAGATTCTTACACTCTAAGCTTGTCAGGCAGGACTGAAATCTACAGATCTGGAACTGTTTTAAGCAACTCCTAACTTTGTCAAACCACATTAAGGTGACACTCAATCTCCTCTCGGGTATTGTAGGGTCCTGGACCTGCTTCCACTGGTCCTGAACCAGCTTTTGGAATGTGAAAAGCTTAAGCACATGGTTATACATCTCGGTAGATGCTAACAATACATAGACATATTGGAGCCTGATCTTAAAACCATCGGTCGCGAAATATTCAACCTCAGCAGGAGGAGAAAGTACTCAAAAAGCCTAATGACCGTGGTGCCGATGCCTCGAAGCTTCCGGTGGTGAACGAATGAAGAGGTAGGCAAAAAGGTATTATCAGTCCTATGGCTGATACCTTCTTCCCATTCAAGATTATCCCATCACAACCTACAATATTAAATCAATGGAATAAAGTAACATACGTTTTATTTAAAATTTACTACCCTTCTGTTATTGAAAGGTTCGTAAATACTTTCTATTACTGACGATTAACTGGCTATCCCCTTTTATCTCCATTCAAGTAATTATGTCGTTTAATTCTCTGGTTTTATAGCATTTCGGCGTAAATTCAGCAAATTGCCTATAAGCATTAGCTGAATCGTAAAAACTTATTCTATAGCTAAAGTTACATGTCCTAATACAAGGAAACAGAAGGATTAGATCGATTTTTAGATAAATTTCCGTTATTTCAGCATCAATTATACTTTTTGTTCAGACTATGATATTTAATTATCAAATGAAATTATTAATCAACAAATTTCACGACAGAAATATGTATCACTCGACTAGTTTCACGAACTATAAGATTTGCATCAACAAGAGTGAAAATCATAAGAAATTTCCATTCATACGTGCGGAGGGTTTGAGGCTAAACTCAGACGACCACAGAGACGCATCACGAAAACTTCATAAATGTGGTTGTTAGTGGTCGGAGGTCGTGGTTATATGAAAAATGCAATAGAGGCTAAGCTCAGAAATGTCACTGTGGTAAGTCTGAGTTTAGCCTGAGGCTAGCCTGCATTTTTAATATAACCACGACCTCCGCCCACTAACAACCACAATAAATGAAGTTGTCGTGAGGCGTCGCTATGATCCGTCCGAGTTTAGCCTGAGGGAATGTGTGGAGAGAATGAACATGTAACAATGAAAAATATTTGACTTCAACTGGTATTAAACTCCCAAAAAAGTATTATAAAACCTATTTCGAAGTTTTTAAAACCTATTTAGTAGATTAAACTATATAGTCAATAGACATAATACTTCTCGATAATCAGATCTTTAATCTCAGACTTACGATAAATTTAACAAGCACTTTGTCTGATTGATGTATTTACCCATGGGATACAAAAGTAGAATCGGACGGAATTAACTAGTTGCAGTTGATAAGGCCAAGTTTAAACAGTCGTAAAGCTGTTTATAGCTACAACTTAATTAGAGGATGGTATATTGTTTGAATCTTTATTGTACCTAATAATTTTGGAACAAACATAAATAGTGTATAGACTTGTAAACATTCACTGGTGAATGAGTAGGAAAAAATAGCCCAATAGAGTACACGCATATTTCATATTTTGCTTGGATCCATTGGAAATTACTCCCAAATTTTGAAATAAAATTCGAATTTCAATGCACTTTCCGACCACAACCCAAGGATTTCCGAACGCTACCGATAATACATGTGATGTCATATCTCTTGTATTTACTTATGTCAATATGGCCGGTATTGCATTGGGTTATGTGTAGTTGTGTGTTTATATTGTATTTTAATCAACTATTAATTGCTTCATCGACGTAAAAATATCATTTATATGTTTGTTTGAGACCATTACGTGTTTGTGTGCTTTTTTTAATTTCTAAAAGTCAACGTAAAGTGGATAGTGGTCATAAATATTCGATATTTCCGAGGATATTTTAAAACTTTTGGAAAAATATATTTTATTTACTAGTTCAGTGTTCAGTGACTAGTCTTTCATATTTTGAGAGTGAAGATATGGCTAGCGAAGGTTTTGTAAAAGCACAAACTGATAACCTGCCCAAATTAGACTCATTTATGCTGCTTGAATTCATGAAGTTAAACAGCTTCTTTAATGCAGAGGAAATAGGAGGAGTTGAAGCATTATCGTAAGTAGGATTTAAACTATGTTTTATTTATATAATATATACCAACCATATTTCGATGTGTGGTCGTAAGAAAATGATGTTTTTATGGTTGACTCCTAGACATATAGGTACATAACCTCAAACTATTTAAGAATAAAAATTACCAGCATAGAAGTAGGTAGAATTACATTAAAATGGTCTTTACAAACAATTACTTTTGTTTGTGTATTCTCTTAAGTGTATTTTTGCTTGCGCCACCAGGTAAAGTAACAAATATTTCGTCTGGAGTCTTAATAGACGTTGATTTACACACTGGAACAATGCAATACTTGGAATACAAAGTTTTTTCTCGGCTTCATCCATTTTTAAAGCTTCCAGAAACAAATTAGGTCACAAGAACTCAGAGCTTGATACACGAATAAGAACGTAAACAAATGACGTCACACCATGGGGAGCCATATTTATGACGTAAAGCGCGTTTTGTCGGACAAATTTCATGATTTTTAAAGTCGTTTTAAAAGTAAATTCTATATATTTTTGAAAAAATAAGCATGCAAGGTGTTAGGAGACCTGATAAAGCGTCAATTTCCACCAATAGCAAAATTTATGCTTGTACCCTATTGTCAACAATAATTATAAGTAAGGGACACTGGGGAGATATTTTTACTTCCTGTAGTTTACATCAATTAAAATAGTTCTCATCATCACCCAATCTTGAAAAGCAGCATCTGTGAGTTGGTTGTGATTTGAAATTTTTGTCAATAATCTTGAATATGTTCTATATGATTCAAGTCGGGTCTGTTGGGTAACCACTGCAATACAGGTATAACATCACTTAGATAGTCGCTAGTCTGTCTACCATTGTACCTTTCTCCCTGCTTCAAAGCTATTCCCAATGATTGATGGTCCAATTCTAATGTAGTCTTCCAAAACCAATTCTCAGATTTTTTTGTTTTCTGGTGAGCTACGGTTTTTTGGTCATTCTTCTGTTGCTTGCTTCTTCTAACCTCTCGAGAAAAGTATTTAAAAAATTCTATTTTTCCAATAAAATGCCCCGAAAACAAATAAATTCAGTTGTTCCAAATTTGCTCCCAAAATCTAATAGCCACTTTACAGATAAAATTGTGTCATGTTTAAAACGAGAAATTGTGAAAAGCTTTTAAAAATTCAAAACGACTGGATATTTTGACACAATCTCCCTTCAGTCCCAATTAGGACGTATTTGCTCGAAAAAAAAACAAGGTCATAAACTGATTATCATCTTATAAAATTCACCATTAAAAGTTTACGGGAATGTAGCGAGTATCCAGCTTATAGTTGAGTTTTAAAATGTAAGAG
>CAJUYH010003681.1:0-30965 GCA_910591685.1 Galerucella tenella | reverse complement strand
ATTTGCGGGTTAGTACTATTTTATTGCACGTATTTTTTGCAACCTATATACAAAGTTTCAAGCTGATACCAGCGATTATCGCGCTAAACTCTAAATCACCTGGACTATTTATAGAATTTGTTATATTACAAATATTGAGGTTGATTCAAATGTAAGAGGCATCAACTCAAATAAAGATACAGTGCTTGGTAGCCACGTGATTTACGAAAAATACACACTGATTGGAAAAACAACAGTAAAACATTTAGGAAAGACAATATTTTTGTTCACGTGCATGCCTCGTGTACCTACTTGTTTACAGTGCCTCTTAGTTTGGAGTACACAGTTTTATATTTCCTCTCCCATCATTCAAATTAAAGCTATTCTCGTATAGAAACGAACATCTGAGGAAACTAAAAACCGAAACTGTCAATATGCCTGTAGGTCTTATATAGGGTGGTTTTTAAGTAATGGTCCAAACTGAAATGAAAGAGGCTCAAATATTACTTTTTTTTGAAGTGAATTGAAAGATTTTGAATATACCAAGGTAAAAATTGAAAATAGTGGTTTTGTGAGGTATATTCAGAATAGTTGAGTTTACTATACATTTTTTTCACATGTCTACTTTGCTAACCCAATGTTTTATTACAATTAATATTTTTTTTAGTGAAGCTACGTCAGTTTGTTTCATTACTTAGTATTATTGATCGATGAAAACATTAAGGATCAAATCTCAAGAAGGGCACACACATTTTATCAGCACCTAGAAACGCCTTAGTAATAAGTTTTAAACTATTATTTTTGTTTCCTACTTAAGAGAGTATATTTATAATATTTTTAATAGAGAAATTTATATAAATATATATATTAATGTAAATAGATCACCTAGTTAAGTAGAACTATTTATTGTGACATCTTATAATATTAGCAATATTAAATAATCCACATTTTATTTTTTCGTGATTTAAGAAATTGAAAAAAAAGATCCGTTGTAGATCCTGAATTGTAAAACTGGCTCAAAACTGTTATAGGTGTTGAACTAACAATTTTTTTTATTCTTCTTTTATTTAATTCAACTTTGATGATAAACAATAGTAATAAGAAATATCGGTTATCTATCATACTATAAAAATGTCATTACACAAAATATTGTTATATTCACAAAACTTTTCAAAGAATACATTTACTGGGGATGGATCACGAGAAAGTTTCACAATTTTTTAGTCTCAATATTGGAAATATCCCCATTGATTGTCTTGTTGTCAAAATTTTTTGTCGAAGCGTTGAGATAAAGAAGCAATAATTCAGTTTCAATTCCCATTAAAATAAAATTAAATATTTAGGGCCGGTTGTACAATTGTAGCTTAGTGAAGGCTCAAGCGTGAACTCAGGTTTAGTGTCAGATTGCTGTTGTACAAAGTTGGCTTACGGTTGAGCCTCATTTAAACCTTAAGCTTAGTAAAGCCTATAAGAGGGCAGGTTTAATGTAAGCTTAAGCACGGAACATAAATTGTTATCATGTTCCGTGGCTTAAATGTGAATGAGTTGTATGCAAACATAACCTGTACTTAATTTAATATTAAATTAAAAGTTTGTAAAAGTTAATTGTGGATGTTTTAACCGATGATGAGGATTTTTTGGAACTTATTGGAATCGTACAACACTGGAGAAGACCTCAGGTGTATAGAGAGCGTATGAATCACTTTGAATGTTAAAGAGATCATGAGTTTATTCAAAGATTTCGTCTTTTTAAAGAAACCGTTCGCTTTGTGACAGATTGTATATCAGAGGAAATTTCTTGTAAAACTAATAGGTAGTAAATATGACATTAGTTAGGTTATAATTTGACAAACATATTGTGACCAAATTTCTTCATACGCATGCGTCAGTTCGAAAGAAGTTCTACCAACACTTGCAAATATAGGTTTAGTAGAGCTGCTACTGAACCATGTTTGTACAACAGGCTTAGGGTTGAGCTAAGCTTATATTTTAAGCCCAGCTCAGTTGAGTTCAATTTTAAGCTTCAAATGTGCAACCGGGCCTTAGTAAACTGCTCAAAAGATCGACATTTTAATCGCATAAAGAGAAGAATTTATAGTCTTTTTGGTCAATGAAACTGAATTTGGTTTTTGAAATAAACTTTTCATTCAATTAGCCATATAATTTTATACCTATTAGTGAAATTTGCTGATTAATATAAAATTGAAAGTTATAATTATGTACCAAATTGCGAAGGAATGAAATGTGGTTTAATTTTGTTTAAAAATATTGGATATCATAGTCCTATTGACCCGGTTAGTGAAGGTGTTCTTTAGTTCTTAACGCAACTTAGTATGCGCCTGTCCAATGTAGTTAGATTTTCATTCGCCATTGAGATGTTAAGAAATATCAACATTAACGGTCAACGGGACCTTGCTTGGGCATTAATGGAAATTATCGAAAATAACTGGTTGATTTTAAGAAATTATTCAAGATCTGTAAGGAGGGTTGTTATTATTTTTGGAATTTCCTTCGTAGCCCAAATTTGTCTATCTATATGAGTGCCTCTACTTAACCAAAAATCGTTTATGCCAAGTTTGAAGCGTAGAGGAACATTATTTTAGTTGCATAAAATGAGATTAGACAAAGACATTTTTTTAACAAGCTTCTTTGGTATTTTTAGAGACGCAGGTCAAAAAGTTCGTTTGGCTATTTTAAACATTAAAAACTGGTTTTTTAATATTATTCATAGACATTATTATTACAAAACACTTTTTTATAACAACATTGAAGTGTTTTTTAATGGTCGCGGTTTAAAAAATGTTGTGAGACGTTTCTAGTGATTAAACTGTTGTAAACGTTTGAAAATATGAATCTCTTATCAATGTTTCGACTATTGGTAACGAAGCAATAAAGTTTTTTGGTCAAATTTGTAAAAATAATGTCCCAGCAGTATTCACTTTAACTTAAGTCATGTCATAACATTTTAATTATTCGACAAAATAGAAGATTTTTGAAAATGGTTATTTTACTGAGGCGATAGGTATACAGATTGCAAAAAGTCTATTCGAGCCATGCGATTTACACAAGTGCGACAAGGAAAATATGAGATAAACACTTGAAAGAGAGAGAAAGAATAATTGTGCGCGAGCATCGAGGCGTGTACTTAGTTCCAGAGGCTGCCCGAATGTTGATTGTCCCATTGGATTGGTTTATTTGAGCACTTAATTCATTAAAATTATGCTTACCTTTAGAATGGATTTTTATTTTAATTTTTCAATTCAATTTATCAATGGGAGGAATTTTTATTTAGTTTATTAATTATGGTTCTTTCAAGGAATACTGTTTTAGTTTCAACTTACAATGGCTTAAATGATATCCTATTACAGTTAGAAATTAATCGTCATCTTGGTCAGAAACGATCAAGTTGACAAAAATGAATTTTAAAATGTACAGGTTACGTAATAACGATTGTATTTTTTATTTCTTCAACACCCTCACTCCTTCCATGTAGGGAACACATACTGAATACCACCAACTAGTGTAATGGACAATGTTGTCGGATGAAAGTGTTTAGTTTTACCTAATAGTGCATGAGCTCGAAAAAAAAATCAACGGTAACGAGACAAAAATATCATTTGTACAAATTAATTTGCGCTTCTGGCAACAGCGGTAAAAATAGTGGGGTAATCAAAATTCGGCCAGCCCCTGGAACTAATTACACGCCTCGATGCAAGCGCACAATTATCCTTCCTTTCTCTTTCAAGCTGTTTTTCTGATAATTTCCTTGTCGTACTTGTGTTATCAGCACGGTTCGATAAGCTTTTTCGCAATCTATATATAAGACACCTTTTGATTGCACGTTCTTGTTTCACAGCACGTGTTATTAAAAGATGTTGTCCGTATCGCTTTTTTATCACTGCTGGTATTCTACTACACATTTAGCACAAACCATTTCGGCGGGTGTAATTTAGGCGCTAACCATCCTTCTTTACCTGTCTGACCAAGAAGGGTAGATAATCCGACATGTATTTTCGGCGCTAAGAACTGCAAGTAGGTCGAGTCATAAAATAACTCTTATCCTAATAATTTAACCTAATTTAACCACCAATATTTGGAAAAACCCAATAGTTTTCTATTTCTTATTTTCTGATATTTTTATACAAAGTTACACTTCGAGCAACCGAGTTTGGGCCTGGGGTTTCTTGTTTTTTTTAGTTTTCTATTTCTTATTTTCTGATATTTTTATACATAGTTACAATTTGATCAACCGGGTTTGGGCCTGGGTTTTCTTGTTTTTTTTTAGTTCTCTATTTCTCATTTTCTGATATTTTCATACATAGTTACACTTTGATCAACCGAGTTTGGGCCTGGGTTTTCTTGTTTCTTTTCAAGTTTTCTATTTCTTATTTTCTGATATTTTTATACATAGTTACACTTTGATCAACCGGGTTTGGGCCTGGGTTTTCTTGTTTTTTTTAAGTTTTCTATTTCTTATTTTCTGATATTTTTATACATAGTTACACTTTGATCAACCGGGTTTGGGCCTGGGTTTTCTTGTTTTTTTTAGTTTTCTATTTCATATTTTCTGATATTTTTAACTTCAGTCGGTTAGCGCCCAAAATACACATAGGATTAAAATGACCCTTCGGTCTTGGCGCCTAGTTTATATGTTGTAAAAAGTGCATTAATCTTTTAGCGCCAAAATTACATCCGCCCAACCATTTGACCAGCCTCTCGCAAAAGATGGATACGACATGATTTGTATTTTTTAAATATATTATCGAATGTTTTCACAAACTTTATAGCGATATGTATTTATATAATGTCTTGATATAATCTCTTTGTCTATGATTCGTTAAACAGGCATATATATTTGATTCCAAATTTGTACTTAACTAATTCATTAGAAGTTATGACAATTTACTGATACGATTCGTAATATTTTTTCCGCATTTTCTGGGTTAGTGGTTATTTATTTTCATAGTGAGAAAACAACAGATGTATAGGATTGAGAGAAAGGACTGAAGAATTACATCGTGAAACAGGGATGGTTTCCAGAAAAAGTGATTTTTTTGTTTAGATTCAGAAAATAAGTTGGAAATAAATGTTTTAAATTATTTGATTTTTGTTTTGTTTTATTTTTTTTTCACAAAATTACACTCAATTTCATCGAAAGTGATTAAAGTGTGAAAACGGCTTATAAATTAAAATTATTTGTAGCCTTATTTTATAGAATCATGATAAAAGCTAGGACACTTGAGCTTTTGAATTCAATTGTACGTTCTAGCCAAAATTTAAATATACAGGTTGATTCACAAAAGTGTACAGCAGTCGTTGATCTTCATTTTCATTTATGAACTTAAAATTACAATTTTTATTATTATCTATGAGTAATATAGGTCCAGGATTAATGTGAAATTATCAAAGGTAATACCACGAGTGTTTCAAATTTTATCGATAATTTTTTCTTTTCCACGAAAACTTGTTTATTTAACAAAAATATGAAAACAAACCGATTGATAAAATCACGAGTCCGTTAGGACAAGGGATTTTATCTAAATTCGGTTTGTTTGAATGTTTATGCCTCAAATAAACAAGTTTGAGTGATGAAAATAAAAAATTATGTGATAAAATTTGAAGAACGAGTTGTATTTGGGAAGATTATTTTTTTCAACAATTTAAAATTTTGTATTATATGTTCAATATTCTCTTGGGTGATGGCACTGAATCGGTTTGTGCTCATTTTTCAATAAATTTCGAAGCACTTTTAGTAGTCAATAATGACAAATTTAAAGTCAAATTTTGACGTTTCAGTGTAAACAAGGTATTATCGATGAGGAAGCAGAATTATCAGTATAATACCGAATGATTGGCTAGAATAATGTATTGCTATTTGCTCAAACCACCAAAATGTCAGATTTTGATAAGTGAAAAAATAGTCAATTAAATATCAATGTATTTAAGTGAACTTATTGAATACATAGAATCTGTGGACAACAACAACACTTGAACAAAAAAATTTCGCTCTAATTAAATCTTCTACAATAAATGTATTGGGCAAAGGACAGCTATTGAGTGGCTGGCTAGATCACCATACCCTACGCCGTTGGATTTTCTACTGTAGGGGTTATTGCAACTCATCATACTAGCATTGCAGATCACAGACTCTCATTTTTTAGATGGAACTTACCCTAAGTTTTTGGGCCAAATATAACATCAGACCCAACTGTCCTATGCTACTATTTCCAGGGGCGAATTGAAGACATTGTTTTTGCTACTAGGCCCATTACTGCATTACTGCGTGGGTTTGGATGGTGAGCATTCCCGCGGGGATGAGTCCAGCACTGTCTGGGTATTGGTTAGGACCCATTCGAACATGAGTTTCCCATCTCGGCCCAAAAAAAACTAGTGCAGTTTTATCATGCGGGTCATACGATTCAACAAAGACCTTTTTTGTTTTCTTTTATTGCGTTTAATCATAACTTCCAAATAAAATCCGTAAGATGAATAAGACAGTCTTATGCAATTTTGACGGGAGAAAAAAGGATTTGTAGTCAGTTTTCAGCGATTCTAAAAAGTCTTTCTCCAGCGAAGTTTTTATTTAAATGTCAGTTATGTCACTTTGATAATTCAAAGTGACAATATGAATAATAAGAAGCAATTTTCCGGTATTTTGCATCCTCAAGCAAAAAAAAATGGTACTTAATCCGATAGATTATTTCGAGAATGAATGAAAAAGTGGAAATTCGTCAACCAGTGTGCAGGAAACATCAACCATCAGTATTTTCTCCGGGTATATTTATAATCTCACATTTTGGTAACCTCTGTGTCTTCTGATTTGATACATGTGGTTAGTGACCTTTGAACCCGCACAATAAGAGCGCTTTTGACTATACAAACCCAATAGAGAAAATACGAGAAGCCACTTATATTATTTCAAGGATAAAAATTAAGACAAAGGTTCAAACTATCCCAAAAAGGATTGACGCTTGTGGTGAAAATGATTGAAAGCGATAAATTGTATTTTAAAATCGACACTAACTAAATAGGATGATTCAGTAGTGTGGTGAAGCTCAGTAGGTCCACTGCCATACTTCTAAACCTGCATTCAAAAGATGACATCTCAAATTTTTTCATAATTATATAAAGTAAGGCAACAAATAATTTCATACAACCAGCGGTTTTACATTTTCACGAGAAGTTACTCATTTTTTACTTATTGACTTAATACTTTTGGCATATAGGTATATAAACACTTTATTTTTATAAAACCGCAATAAAAGTAGTAAACGTAGATATACAGCATTTTTACCTTACGTTAGATTATGGATTGCAAACGTCTGCCAAGAAAGATTCGAAAAACAAATTTGCTGGCACGTGAAGCGAGTTGAGTTGAAATTCATTTTTCCAAATGTTTTCAGTTCGTGTAGTATGCTGCATTTCAATTTTATATAGGGCTTATCATAGTATAGAGTGGAGAAGTTTATACCTTAAACAACAATATATTTCCAGACGACCTGGATATTTCTACACCTGGAAAAACAAAGTCTCAAACGGTACTTCAACCAAATTTTGATCCTCAAAAGCAAGGAGCTGCTAGACAGTTATAAACATTTATATTTTCAGCAATTGACAGGCTTGTGACAGTTATGGATAACGCTAGCCTGCCAGCAACTTAATATGGATAAAACAATGTTCCATTAACCGTTAAAAATATCCTCTCATACATGAATTACTGTTAAGTTAGCTATGTTGGACTAATAATTGGGAAAAGCTGAATAATTTAACATTTAGATTGGAATATGTGCCAGTACCGTTAATATACTTGTTAATAAAAGTTACCAGGATAGGGGAGAGGGAAAAAGTTTTATTTTAACCCAATTTTGGAACTCGATATAAAGTGCAAAGTTTAAGCTTATGTCACAAATTATTGGTTATAAAACTTATGGACTTGCCGGTTTACATCTTTAGACTCTCCTGCCTTCCACTGCTTAAGAAACGGCCTAGGACATCTACTTTTACTTTGATTTTTATTTTCTTTATTTTCATTTATTTTATTTAATCATGTATTATAACAAATCACAAGCAATTGGTGTTAAAATTTATCTTTGATTTATTTGGCCATCATACTTACTTACACACCAGTTGCTTGAAGTTTTTTACTTCATTTCCTCGACAAACAAACCATTTTTTCTGTTTCGACTGTGATGAACTGCACTTAAACTGAAATAGGAAATGGCAGATGTAATTCTGCGATAGACTGTGATGAAAATATACTCGTATTAGACAATTTATTTTAAAATTACTATGCAGGTTTTTTATACAAAGTTTTTTTTTATGTTAACGGATAAAAAACCTGTTTAAGATCCGCTGGGCTTTTAGAATTTATAATTTAAAAAAATTGTAAAAGAACCTGTAGACATATTCCCGAATTTATTGTATAATGGGTAGTCAAATAATGTGATCCTCAACACCACTTCTGTAACTTGTTAGAATATGGAACAATATAGAAAATATTGAGTTTAACATTTAACACTTTGAAGTAAATAGTCTGATCCATTTTACAGCTCATTTGTTTATAATATTTTTAATAATTTATTGTGAAATATTCTAACAAAAAAAACAGTAGCTTTTAACACGACCCTCGTAATATTTTCACTAAGAACCTGCTAGAACACGTACCTATGGCTTACACTGAATAATAACAGGGTCTTTAAATAAATAATTATTTAGTTAATGTATATCGCTTGTAAATCCGTTACATTTGGATTACCCTCTACAATTAGTTTTTTAATATATCTGGTAGCTCAGGGTCACTCAGTTCCATAATAATAGACGTTTTTACAATAAACTGAATATGCAAAAAACTGAAAGCTTCTGAAAAATATTTGATTGAATTTCCCGTTAAATCTGTGAATATGGATGGTATCGCTAAATACATACGTTGAAGACATAATGCTATAAAATTCTCCCACGGAATATTGAGAATAATGTAAGAAATATAGGCAGCACGTTATGCAAAAGTTCTAACAAATTATTCTCTATGTTGAAATAATATTACTAACATTTATTTTGTGATATATTTTCTGAGCATTTGTGTGTGTTGGGAGGAATGATATTAGCATTCGCCATTTCTAGAGCTGGAGTAAATTTAATTTCAAAGCTTTGCTGCAATACGTTGCAAGAATAATTGCAATTGCTAACTGTATACACAATACACAATCAGATAGCGTTAGTGGTAACCCTTGGTCGTCCACTTCTGGATCTTTCTCTCTCGTTTCAACTTTTCCAGTTGCTTGATATCTACGGAGAAGGCGTGAACTGACCTATTAGTTTCATCCGCATCTAGTTTACTGTACATTATTCAAATCACCGTTCTGGAATCGTACCGTATAGTGCGCAAGCTCCGATTAGCGATGGAGACATCAACTTTATCACCCCTTCCAGAAGGTAGCGTTTGTATTGTCACAAGAACGATACTAGGTTTGTTCCAGTACGCGATGAAACTAATTCTGAATTGTACTGCGTATGCGCAGCGGAAATTTAGTGCTCCAATGTCTATTTTTGAGAACTAGTAGTTGCGCTAGACTTCTAATTCGACGTTCCAGCAATCTATTAACATACAATCATATCCGAATTTAGCTGGGGGCTGGGGGTATGTAGCCCTGGGCTCCGTGTCGGCGGAGGTCCTCCTGGGCCCTTGTTGATATCTTGTGAGCTACTACTATGCATACAATAGAATCGTTCTAGAACAGTTCTAAGGGACAAAGTTTTCTTTTCCATTAGGTAAATATACTTCCAAGATAATCAATTATAAAAAGGTTGAGTATCTTATTATTGCTAGAATTTGTGCTTAGTTTTTAGCATGTCAGATATTTAAATATCTGGCTCAAGCATCAGTGGAATATCATCTAACGATCATGAGCAGCTTTTTAATCCAATGATTATAAAAATTGCGTTGCAGTTGCAACAAATTCCAAACTAGTTCGACTTATTATTAGTCAGTCCTGGATCATCATAAGGGGCCCGTGGGGCCCGGGCCCACAGCGGCAAAATTTGAGGAGTGGCAAATGCTTCTCGGTAAAAAAATTAAAGTTATTAGAAAAAACATAAAAACAGTTTTGTAACTATTTCCTTATAGAATTTACTGTCAGAGCGTTTATATAATTTTGAACTAGGTTTTGAATGTGCATTTATTACGTTATTGCACGACTGGGCCCACAGCGGCATTGCACTTTAATCCGGCCCTGTTATTAGTAAGTCAGTCAGTTCAAATTATGTGTTAGAACTAAAGATGGAGTCAACAAAGGCCTTTATTTAAATGGGAATGTCCGTTTTGACTAGGGTTAGAGTGAAAGAGTCAGAAGATCAGAGGGTTTTCTGTTGTTGTCTGTGTCTATAGCATGCGCGCCTTTGGAGAAAGTCAGCCAAAACCTTTGAATTTTCATCTCTCTCTTACAAGCTGACGGTTCCGAGCTGGTTTATTGCCTCTATCTGTAGTATCTCTATGGTTAGAGCTATCCTACAACTTATTGCTGGAACAAACCTACTATAATCAGTTCGAACGCAAAACACAGCACTTGCGCAAACGAAACTATTCTATCGTTAGTTGGAATGAACAATAGGTTTGTTCCCGTAGCAAGTTCTTAACTGTTATGGACATGCTATGGACATATTGAGTCTGCGCAGAGTATCAGAATTCAGGCTCTGCTGGAACGCTTTTTTGATACTGCGCAGACTCAATATGTCCATAACAGTTAGGAACTTGCTACGGGAACAAACCTAAATGAGCCTAATATTCAACATTAAGTCCAATGTTTGTGAAGTCTCTTACCTTTTGAGAAGCAGTTCATTTTCATTCACAATCTTTTACAAGTGCACATTAATTACTATGTATTGTAACTAACGTAAATATGATGTATGCTATTGAGCTTCACTGGTTCAATACTAGTCTTAAAAGTATATTATTTATCTATAACATACTTTGACAGTTTCATATGTATTTAACGTGGAAATTCTTTAAAATATTGGGAAGAAGCGTGTAGTTCCTCACGATTTTTTGACAAAAAATTTTTACATATAACCGTTGTTAAATATTTACTCAAAGCAATAGAACTGGACTATTTTACCTTGAAAAAGATTAAAAATAATGAACGTTTTTATACACACAATAGTAGAAATGAAATCGCCTTAAACAAAACATTTATACTTTGTATTCAAAATGTAACAAAACTCATTATTCTTTATCTTTTTTTTCTCTTATAATATTGATGAGTGCCAACTACCAAGAGTTAGTGATGTTAGTGCACGAGCTACACGAGGCTAGTTTTGAAGCAAGGATAGCAAGCTAGTGTTAGTAAGGTAGTGACTGTCTTCGTGTATACAGCACTGGCTTCTAAGCTAGTAAACGAGCTGGTAAGCCAGCGTCTCAAGCTAGGGCGGCGTTCTGTTTTTGAGCTAGTAGCGGCCCCACCACTGTTTTTACCACTCTTTCATGGGCATCATCATGTGGCCAGCGAGGCTAGTTAGCTAATAATCGATTGGTTGGTGAACAGTCACTACGTATTTTGTTTTTCAAGCCGCAACTGCGTATTTCAAGAGTGATAAAATTTCCAAACTTATTACCGACATTAATTTAAAGTTTATACAATTGATGGTTTTATTTGACGCCATATTGCGGTGGATCGATTGTAGTGCTATCTAGCGGCACGTATTGAAATTAGGTAAAAGGTAGAAAACTGGGAAATCAGAAACTGTAATTAGTGTACAGCTATCTACTTTTAACTCACTTAGTAATGTCAATGTTGCCATGTTTCAATCATAAACTAACTAGATATTTCAGAGTTCCTGTAAAAAAAACAAGACGCACACCTTGAAAATGTTTGTGGTATTATGAATATTATGTTTTCGTGTACATTTTAAAATTATTTAAAATGTATATATATTATGTATAAGTTTATACATAATATGTACTAGAAAAAAAGAATTCTTACAATTGTGTACTATATTTGTTTTGAGTTCAAAACATAAATATTTATTATTTGCCACACTTCTATTATGGAAAAAGATAAGTAAGTGTCACAATGTTACCAGCGCGTGGCCCTTTTGGAAAACTGAAACCATGGTATTGCTGGTATTGTGATACTCACTTATCTTTCTCCATAATAGAAGTGTGGCGATTGGCAAACAATAAATAGATAATGTTCTCAACTTAAAACAAACAAAATACACAACTTTTCCACTTTTATTAATATCACAAATATATTTAAGGTGTGTCTCGGGTTTCCACAGGAACACTGAAATATCTAGTTTGTTTATAATTGAAACATGGCAACATTGACATTTTTAAGTGATTAAAATGTAGATGGTGCCCCATTAATTACCCTTAGTAGTTACCTATTTTTTTACCTCAGGCCTACTTTCGATAAGTGCCGCTAGATGGCACTACAATACGATCCATACGATCCACCAAAGTATGGCATCAGCTGAAGCCATCAATTGTACCGTGAAGAGTAATACCTGAGGAGCGCCATCTTATGAAGATAAATCAAAACATGATCCAGTACGACAAAACATACGTAGTGAATTATTGACAATAGGTGCACAGCCAGGGCCGTGCGGTACTATGAGGCAGGGAGGCGACTGTATCAGGCGGCATTTGGAGAGCGAATAAATATTTATTCGTCTGTTTTTTTTCAATTTTAAAATATTCGAAATAAGGGGAGGCAGTTGGGATGCATGCATCATCCTGAAAAATATCACCGCACGATCCTCCTCCGCGACTCATCAGAGTCTATTGTGGCTCATACCTATTCATAATCCACCAAACAAATTCAGCTTCTTAACAAAGCCTTTTAGTTTATTTGGTGAATGAAATTTCAGGTCCGAGGGCGAGAGAGAGACCCTGCCAAACGTTAGATACCTGATTCGAGCCGCGGCGGGGCTGGCACAAATTATATGCTCTGCCTCATTTTCCAGACAAAGGCGGCAAGTCGGATCTTCCGACAGTCCAAGTCTCAGCATATGATTATTCAGATGACAGCGGCCTGTTAAAAGACCTGTTAGACACCGTAGGTGGCACAAAGTACACCATCTAACAAGAGACGAAAGCTTTGTCGGCTCCTTTGAAGTCGGGCTTACACGATATTGAGCGGAAATACGTCGAGGCATTGACACATAAACTACTGGATACACTGAGAAAAATAGTAGTGTTGATGAACATCCCTCCCAATTAGGTCCATAGAATATTTGTTTAACTACTAACATGAGAACACCTTAATATTCATCTCATGTGTGTAATGAGAAGTGGCTCATTTTTAACCTAATCTTAAGATAATACACGGTGAACTGGGGGGGATTAACGGAAGTGTCGACTTGACATTGACAGATAAACTAATTAATTCACGCATGTGCACAGAAATTTGCGATCACGAAAACTACTTTCTTTCGCCTCTTGTTAGATGGTGTACTCTATGGTTCTGATAATGACACCAGCTGCACCTTCCCTTGCCTTCTCATTTTCATCCATGCCAGAGTCGCCAGGGGATGCAAATGACTACCAAAGACGTGAAAAGTCGTATAAACATAAAATTATCACTGGCATCATGTACACAGCAATAGCATGTACGGTCAATCAAGACAGTCATCAACTATCTGTCTTGCTAGTTTGAAAAACTAGTGTCGTGTAGCTCGGGCATAAAGTTAAGTTTTAGTATTTTACTGTAAGAATTCAACTAGCTGAAATAATTTATTAAGTACTGATAACAAAAAACAATGTATTAGATTGCAAAAAGGGCTGAAAATCCTATTTTAGGTTTGATAAGTGATTTTCTGCAAAATATTGTAAATTGAGTTTTAGAAAACAACCTTGGCAAATGTAATAAATTAGTCTACCTAATTGTAACGACTGGATTATTATACTTCTATAAAATATACCGGTAATAGATTATTGTTTTTTCTTATTTCAATTAATCGTTAGTGATATCCTTCAACCAATGCACACTATTTATAGACCAGTAGTCTCAGTTGATGTGACGTTTAAGAAACAGAAGATAAACGAGATGTGACTTTTCGCACTTTAGACACTAGTTATCGATAGTTAAAATGTCAGAATTTCCCGCTTTACAAAGCGTCAAACGTCAAAACGTTGCATCATTGGATCTACCACCGAGATATTCTCGGAACAACTGTACCTTTCATAGAAATCCATCGGTATGAATCCAGATATAAAATATCTAAGGAATGACTACGAAGATGTATTGATATCTAGTTATCTAGACATAAACAAAATATTGCGTTACCACAGCAACGAACAATAACTCATTAGAAGTGTCAGTGTGAAGTTGGACGTCAAAAAAGCAAACCAGAGCTATAAATTAAAAGAAAAAAGATGTCCACCGAAATTGTGATAATCGAAAAATTGGAGTATCGAGTATCGAGTATCGAGTATATTTAAAAGGGTTCAGAGGTAAGCAGATTCACGAAAATATGCTTGATACCCTTGGTGATCAATGTCCTCCATCCTCTCCAAGATCTAAGAAGTTTCGTGTCCAAAAATCTTCTGGAAAAGTTCTTGCTTCAGTTTTTTGGGATTGCCTTGGAGTAATCATGTTTGTTTTTTTTGGATAAGGGTAGAACAATAGCCGGAGATTACTATTCGACATTACTGACCACTTTACGGGAAAAAATTAAAAAGAAAAGAGGCGAAAAGCTATCCAAAGGTGTTTTGTTTTTGCAGGACAACGCCCCTGCACACAAATCTCATGTTGCCATGCAAACACCCCCTTTTACTCACCAGATTTGGCTCCGTCCGACTATCATCTCTTCACTCAACTGAAAAAAAGTTTAAAAGGTCGTAAATTTTCTTCCAACGAGGAGGTAATAAAAGCGGTGGAGGTCTGGTTTGCAGAGCAAGAAGGAACATTTTTTTGAAAGGTCTAGAGGCGTTCCAGGTTCACTGTAATAAATGTATCCAATTGAGAAGAGAATATGTTGAGTAATAAAATATTTTGACATTGAAATTTTGTTTTGTTTCATAATAGGCTAAGAATTTTTCAATATACATAATATGTATATTGATTTTTATACTGGCCTTGTAGAATCTGTAATAAGTCATACTTAATATTCTGCGTTAATTTTTTTCAGAGCCCAATGGAAACCGACCGTTGTATCGGCTCTCCCGTCCCAGACCGTCCTTCGAGTACTCAAAGTAGCCGATCCTCCACACCGTTCACCCTTCCTTTTCCCACTATTCCCACTTCTCTCCTCGAAGTCGGCTTAATGCACAGCGCTCTTTTGGGAGAAGAAATGTTTCGTTGTTCCTCGTGCATGGCCGCTTTTCCTTCGTTATGGTTACTGGAACAGCACACAGCACTGCAGCATATAGGAGCTATTAGCTCTTTGGAAAAGCCGTTCGTTTGCGAACAATGTGGACAAAGTTACAGGTGAGTTGATTTTAACTTTCAGAAGTCATCACAAACGCGCAAAGGTGGGTATCTCAGTTTACTTTCGAAACTTTGACTTATGGATTACCTCCCAAATTCTTGGCACAAATAAGAGAGAAAAAACAGAGAAATAAATCTGTAAGACTTTGATAAGACCAGTCATTACTTACGCACTCGAAACAACAATAATTATAAACAAAAAAGAAGAAGAAAAAGATCTGAAAATACTAGAAAGAAAAATATGGAAAACAATACTTGGACCAGACATAACAAAAGATGGGAAAAGAAGATAAAAAAAAGGAACAGGTGTAAAAAATATTGTACGGTATATAAAAGCAAGGAGACTGGAATGAATGGGACACATAATGAGAAAAGCACCAGCAGAAATATTAAAGAGACTATGTATGTATTCACTAATTTAAATAACTTATTTGTGGTTCAAAGTAATAGTAAAATCATCAGTTTTGCAGACGATACAGTTCTGATATACAGTGATCAGAATTGGTACGATCTGAATGATTTAATTTGTATAAAACAGTGGTTTGACTTTAGGCTTCTTTCAATCAATTATAAAAAAACTGTTTACCTTTACCTGCCTTTTGCATCCCTAGAACCAGATCTTCCGAACTACACCATTAATGTCCAAAAAAATACCAATATTCAACCTGCAAAACAAATAAAATATTTAGGAATTATGATAGACCCACATCTTAGATGGGATAATCATATTAACTACTTAGCTCAAAAATTGAGGTGTATATTTTATAAATTTAAACATATCTCATATCATCTACAATATAAACAAAAACTAATGGTTTATCGAAGTTTAGTTGAATCTCACCTAATTTACGGTCTAATCAGCTGGGGTGGAGTGGCGAAGACTTACTGTAACATTCTCCAGGTTTCGCAAAAAAGATTCCTCAAAATCCTTCTTGGAAAAACAAGAAGATATAACAGTGACCTTCTATATACTGAAACGAAAATATTAGACGCTAGACAATTATATTTAAAAAAAGCGGTATTAAAACAACATAAACTTAAATCAAATCTGCAAATTCAAACTCACAATTATGCGACAAGAAACAAACATACTTACCTGAATCCAGCAATAAAAAAAACAGCTGGACAAAGAAGCTTTTTGTTTCTTGGACCTTAGCTATATAATGCTATACCCCAACAAATAAAATGTGAATCTTCTGTAAAGGTACTAACTCTAAAACTCCATGAATATATTTCCAAAACAAATAGACACGCTATTCACAATCTTATCGAAAATAATTATCAATAATGTTTCTATCAATTTCTATTCTATTCTATTAATCATTTTCTATTTTATTAATCTTCAATTACATTATAAATTTCTATTATATATTATTATGTATTACATATTATTATTTACTTGTCACCTAGTATAAGTCTTATAGTATAGTATTATTTCCTTGCAAACAAGCCTTATAGGATTCGCGAGTGTATGGTGTATGTATTTATTTATTTCGCATAACGTCGTTTTGTTCATCTTATGTATTCATGTATTTTTTTTTGAATTATGTGTAAATAAATAAATAAATTATTATTATTATTACTAAGACCTAAAAGATCTATTGTGCCCCCTTACTTCTACTTAGTTTCTGAGGAGAGTCTCAGGGACTAGTGGTTCCTTTAGTCCTATTTCCCGGAGGAATTTGGAATTTTAGGATAAAGAGAATAACAATAACGTAACATGCGCAATAAATAATTAAAATGCAATTTTATCAATGTGCATGCTACGGACGGTTCCCAAACTATTTTATTGATGTGTTGGAATAAAGGTGATTTGAAAGCAGAATCAGAGTGTTAAAAAAATATAATTATCAAAAGTATGTAAATGTAGGTAAAAATAAAATACTTCAAATAATTGTATACATGATTCATTCCACTAGAATTTTTAATTAATAGCGGTAGTTCGCAGATCATTACACACTTTTTTCTTTCGAAAGAACTAAGCGTTAATTATGTGCGAAAAAAATTACTTTAGAAGTAAAACTAATTATGTATTGTTTCACTCTCGTTATTGCGCAAAATCATTAGTTTTATCTGGAAGGAGAAATAACCAAGTATAATTTTTAATTGATTGCCATTTTGCTGTTAACGTGTCAATTTTAACCGGTATATGAAGTGGTTGAGTTTCGTTTTATCTTAAAGCCATTAAATTTAAAAAAAAATGCTTGGAACGTGGATACTAATTAAAATGAACTTTTTCAGTCAGTTAGCATATGGCATTCGTGAAGTTTATTAGCATTTTAGATTACGATAGTTAGTTATAACAACGTTTTTATTATAAAAATGGCTTAAAATGATAATGAAATGTTAACTGGCATGTCAAATGACAACTCCTGATACAAAAATCGAAATTGACGAATTAAAGGCATATTGCGACGTTCTTTAGGCAGTGAAAATGTAATTTGAGTGTTGTAATAATATAATAAAAATGTAATGATAATGAACGTAGCCTGAATCCACCTTTGGACCATTGCGTGGAGTAGTAAAAGTAGCCTATTGACGACGAGGAAAAGCCTCTCCAAAATTCAAAGACTAGTATGCATAACAGGAGCAATGAGAACATGCCCAACGGCAGCCATGGAAGTGATTCTCAACCTCGCCCCTCTACATATGGTGGTGGAAAGCGTTGCAGAAAGAACAAGATACAGATTAAGTAGAGAGGAGATCATTGAAAAAAAACCACCTCCTCATTTCTTAGAAATCAGACAACCTGGGACATGCCACAAGACGGTATGATGAAAAAGCAATAGAAGGAACTGGGATAGGAGTGTTCGTGCCAGGAACCAAACACTCTGAAGGCTTGGGAAGAACCCCAAGTATCTTTCAAGCGGAAATCCAAGCCATAAGAAAGTGCGCCCAGTTCAATATTGATAAAGGATACAGCACTGAACTCTTGTGTAATCAGTTCCAATATGGTGTGGGAATGCCTAGACAAACTCAATGAACTAGGCGAGAACAATATAGTCACCTTACTATGGATTCCAGGACACACTGGAATAAAAGGAAATTAAATAGCAGATGAACTAGCAAAGAGGGGGACTGAAATACCTTTCTGGGGGCCTGAACCCTTTTGCGGAATCAGCCTCAATGAAATATTGGAAGAAATAGGTAAAGCAGAGAAAAAGAGAAGATCTGACCATTGTAAGATCTAGTAGGGCTTATACAATCAAAGACTCTACTGGGTGACTACAACCTGTTGAGATCGAATGAATGCATAAGTTAAAGTAAAACTGCGCTAAGAGTTTCAACAGGTATCCTAACGGGACATTGTTGCCTGAATGGGCACCTGAAAAAACTCAAAATAGTGGAGGAAGAAGAATACAGATTTTGTGGCATGGAAAGAGAAACCTCCATCCACATACTTTACAATACCACAGCACTTCAGAGTCCTAGAGCACAGCACCTGGGAGATTACTGGATAGAAGAGAAACATTCACCTAAGTTGAAGCCTGCAGACATCCTAAAATTCCTCCGGGCAATAGGACTAAAGGAGCTACTTGTTTCTGAGACTCTCCTCAGAAACTAAGTAGAAGTAAGGGGGCACAAAAGATCTTTTAGGTCTCAATGAATGTCACCCCAAAATACATACATACATACATACATCCACCTTTAGACATTCGATAATATTGATATTTTCATTTTCAGATACAGATCGGCTTATGTGAAACACCGTGAACAAAACCATCGAGCTAGACTTCCAGCAGATAAACTTTTCTCCTGCGACGTATGCGGAATGCAGTTCAGATATCTGAAATCCTTCAAAAAACATAGACTTAATCATGCTTTGGAAAAATTGCATGGTAAAAGCGCGGAACTTCCGAAAGAAGCCAAAATTTCCGAAGAAGACAATGAAGATGAAAAGAGCCTTCAAGAAAACAGTAACGATCAAGTGTCTAGTTCGAATGAAACCATTAACGTCGAAGAAGAGAGCAGTCCCATTGTTGTGAAAAAAGAGGCTGCCGAAGAAATTGCTGGTGAGGATGTCATTTATAATAATTCAACAATATAAACATTTATGCGTGGAGACTCAAGGCTTGGTTGGTTATTAATCTTCAGTTTTTTTGTCAAAAATATTTATCTACTGCTAGGTCAATTCGTATCATTAACGTTCTTAAAATCTGTGCTCTGCTGCTGTTAGTTCTTTGTGCCATTCTGTATCTTCTGTCATGCTGAGAGTATTATGAACGAAATTTCACAAAATCTAATAAATAAGAATTAAACGAAAAAACACGGGGAAGCACATAGGCGCACGGGCAGTACCGAAAACATACTCTTCTACGACATTACCAATAGCAATGCGTTTATAAAAGCTTATTATTCACAACCGTTTTGTACATTTTGAATAATTTTGTTTGTTGCAGGTGAAGGTACTTCTTCAGATGCCGAAAAAGCCGAAGCAGACCAGGACGACACCATAGATTCTATAGCGTTCTCTTGCCAGGGTACCTCGAGATACCCTACCGACCTATTACGAACCACCGAGTCATCAATAATCAACTTCTTGCGTGCAGATTCCATTGAAAAACAACGCGAGCGAAGATTCGCTTGTCCTTTTTGTGGAAAATGTGTCAGAAGTAAAGAAAATCTCAAGTTGCATGTACGCAAACACACCGGAGAGCGACCTTTCGTTTGCTTGTTTTGTGGTAGGGCTTTCGGTGGGAAAAGCGATCTTACTCGTCATCTCAGAATCCATACGGGAGAGCGGCCGTACCACTGTGATATGTGTGGAAAATGTTTCGCTAGAGCTGACTATCTATCGAAGCATCTTACCACACACATTAATACGCCTCGTTAATTTACTTCTATTTTAAATGGATAGACCTAGTTTCTGTTTTCTTCTGGAGTATTTTGTGACCAGCATCACTTACTTAACATAAACAAAACTTCAATATTTGACACAGCTTGGTTGTAGTTTAAGAAAAGCTACTGACTTACAACTTATCTGGTAATACTCACTGAATTATACCTTACTAAAATGAAAACTTCCAGCTCTAATATTATTTTGAGAGATTTTAAACTTAACGATATTCGATTATCTCAATGTCTGGACCTGCAATGAGAGGAAGTAGTCACTTTTCTCTTTTTTACACAAGTAAATATCTACTGTGCATGCCCTCTTACTTCCACTCAGATCCTGAGAAAAGTCTTTTTACCAGTAGGTCCTTTAGGCGTGTGTCCCGGAGGAATTTTAGTATGCCTGCAGGATCCAATCTATTTGAGTATTTCTTCTATGGCTTTTGAGATGTCTATGTACCATCAGATGCCGTTATTTCCAAGTCTGGTGATGGTATTTGGATCCCATTCTTTTCTGATTAGATTTGTCTCACTATGACTGGTTACATCCAGCTCATGATCCTCTGGCTCTTACCCTAATTTCTCCCAGCTAGGTCCCTGCACCCCATGAGAGCCAGTTTAGTTTTGGTATTTGTTCCACAGGAGTTTACTGTCTATATAGAATAAAACATTGAAACCTGTTTTCATTCAAGTTCACTCTCATTAAGTTTAATTGTCTTGGGGTTGAGTTATATTATCTTAATGATTTTTACTATTTTATAAAAATAGTTACAAGTATTAAATGGTGCTGTATCATTATCTACCTATCATGAGAATTGTGAGTGGAACCAATTCCACAATAATTGACACTAAATCAGCAGAAGTCTGTACTCAAAGCTAGACTCTTTCAAATTTCTGATATTAAAATTTAGTTGGTCTAAACTATGTCTATCCATTGCTGGTGATTTATTAATTATTTTAGGCTGCGCAATTCCAAAGATTGTTTTAATTTTGGTATGGACCAGGGTGTATGTTGGACTTTTAAATTACAAAAAGGTTTATAGTATATCAAGTTTATGAATATTATATTAGTTTACTCAGATGTAATTGTTTTAAGACACTTTCTGGATAATTATTATTTAGTGATACTTTTAAACATCAATTATGTGTGATGTTAACAGTGTCGAGGACTTGTATTTCCAATTTTCATTTATACTTACATTTAAAAATACCCCTGTAGGAGAATACAGTACGTTGCAGAAATAATTGTAACGTTACTAGACTGCAATTTGTATTTTGGTTTTTGCATTTTTGTATCGTACTGAGTATGTCCTATACAGGAGTTGTCATAAGTAAATATATAAATCTAATCAAGTTCAATATGGTAGGTATAGGTACATACTATTTCCTCAATATATTGAAATTGACACATATTAATTTGAAATAAAATGCATCTCAAAATTCCATTTTTTAGCTTCTATGTTTATAATGATTGAATAAGAACATACACTCTGTCCGTATTGTTTTACAAAAGTGCCTAGTTAATATTATTTAATTGTTTTTTTTTATTGAAAATTGTTATTCGTTAATCTTATCATTTTTATATCACATCCAAATTTTTGTTTGCCCATGCACAACAAATCGTTTGTCTTGGAATAAGTTAAGAGCTGACACAGCTGAAATATGATTGAAAAATTTTGTAAAGACCTTAATCTAATATTAAAAATGTTTTAGCCTCACATGTGTGGTCATAACCTTACTTTTTCCACGACAAATTTCTCGGTGTTCCCAACTTAGCTCCCCCCAAATTTAGGGGGTAAAAAATTGAGATGGGATTTTTTAGAGGTGTATGTGCTGTATTTTTAGGGACTTTTCACATTTTTCATTTTCTTATAATAACTAAAATGGAGTTACAAGAATTAGAGCCATGTCTGGAGTAATTTTATTTAAAGAAAAAATAATAATTTATTTTCAGTGGTATGCTGTTTTCAGTTTTATAATTATTATCTATCAATTTATTATTCATTATTTTTTGAATAATATCATTTTTTTATGAACATTATCTTGTAAATGTTATGGTTTTTGATTTAAGTTTTGGGAAGAAAAATATTTGAGAGCTGGGAACACTGAAATCTCTTTTATTTTGTGTGTACCGTCCATATACAGGGTGTTCTAGGCTCTGACAACGAAAAGAACTTTTATATACATATATAAGTATAGAACACTCTGTATAGCCAGAGACTTAATATTTTCAAGTTTATTTGGCTGTGATTACACTTTAAGTTTTTGTGATAAGCTCGTATTATTTGTTACCTAAGCAATATATTATTAAGATAAGATCCTAGTCAAGAGATATTAGATTGCGTCATAACCCCCCTCCCTCCCTCAAAATATCCCCCCCTTGTATTCTACGCCAATTCGATTGGTTATGAGAGGTGAAAAAATTTTATGGTTCGAAGGACTAACATTTAATATGTCTTGTGCCAAAAATTGATGTACCATGTACCTCAAATGAATTACTAGCAACGTAAGTGATTTTAGTAGCTAGGTTTGTTCAAAATTATACCTTGAATCGATAGCATTTGAGTTGAATAATTGATATGTTCAACTTGCAGAAAAACCTAAACTTTTTTTTAATATTTCAGGTTTTTGTCTGCAATTCTTAAACCTTGCTGAATAAATTTATTTACAAAGCTGAAAAACACTAAATTTCACAAGTCAAAACTCCTGATCATTTTCCTGGATTGATTTCAGATGGAGCTTGCAAGAAATGCGTAGACAACTCGGAATTGTCTTTTACTATATCTCTACAAGTTTGGCTCTCACAAAACAATTGTAGACATCAAAATTGTAGGAAATACTATATGTTTTCGTGTTAAGACAATATTTTTGAACAATTCTAGGAAATTTGTAATCTTAATCGCAAATTTAAATGTTTAACATCGAATATCCTGCCTCAATAATTACAAAACAGACAGATATTTTTCTATAAATGTACAAAACTCGTCCAAATACAAGTACTTGTTAATAATTTTTTATGAAACTTTGTTGCTCAATAGAATAACATGAAATATATAATCTTTTATTGTACACAATGATGTTAAACATTTATTATTTTTTTAATTATATTAATAAGACATTCCTGGGACAACAGATATTATTAAACAAAAATTCTTCTTGAAGGTAAGAAGATTAATTGTCCCAAGAATAAGATGAGAAAAAAGGTGACTAAATCGTAATAGTTCAAATATTTAGATTAATGGATCTATAATGTAAAATTGGGTTTTTGTCACTTTTTAAATATTATATTTAATATATTATATGTGTGATACTTAAAAACAGGCTTTTGGACAAATTTTAACTAATAGTTTTTTTATAGTGGTTGTGCCTTTACGAATGATCTTTTCTTATTAAAACATTTAAAACTCTTCATATTTTTTACACAAATTTTAATTTTTATTCATACTGGGTAACTACATAGCTCAAATAATGAGGCAGATTGATTGAAATTAGATCTCAAATTAATCTTTATAAATGCTATAGTAACAAACGCATGTTTACTTTCCAATAATTATAAATAAACAGCTTCATTACTCTGTGTCATTATGTTGAAGCTTTTTATTGTTTCAATAGTTTGGTCATTTTACACGTGATAAATATGTTGGAACTGAAAAGTGTTTCACGTAAAAAATATGAACCAGTAATATTGTATCGTGTAATAATAGTGTAAGTCAAAAATATGGATACATTTTATGGAATGAAACAACTGGCCAATTCAAATTTGGAATTATGTGAATTTAATATGTGATCAACAATGTTTTCTTAAAGAAATCCACTTGTTGGAACAAAGCTTATTTTAATTTATGTTTATATCAGAAAATTTAATAAATAATTTCCATACTTTTGGCATTAAATTCTAACTATTTATTTTTTTGTTATTTATACTTTCAATAAAACGGATTTTTAAAATTGATGGTGTAGTATATTTGAATTGAGGATTTAATATAATATATCTCTTGGATATGCGATATTTAGTATCATATAATGAAGAGGTAATTTTTACTGGTTTTGATGTTAAAGTTAAAGGAAAATATATAATTGTTTCGACCTGGATGAAAAATTCCTACTTTTAGCCTGGCAATGTCAATTGATCATTGATATTTGACACGCTTTACTTTTACTTCACTTTTTTCCGGTAGCTACATTTGTTCAATTTGTGCTGCATATTTTTGTAGCTCGGGGGATGCACAAATGAATTAAATATCCACTGCTTTGTCACAGGTTGACATTATTACACAAAAAGATCAATAATTAAGTGCTGACGGAGAAAAATAAATAATTAGCTTCAATGGATTTAGATGAAAATGTATTTTGCATACCTATCTTTCTACACTAAAAATAGTGCCTGTGTATTGAACTCGATTCTGTCTAGGTGCAAATCCAATATACCTAATCGTCTCTGTCAATTCCTTTGTAATTTGTAAAACAATCATTAACAATAAGATGGAGACCGAGCATTATTTAAATTAAATTATTTTAATTTCTTTTCTGTATCGAGCTATAACAGCGCTCTCTACAGACAAACAAACAAAATCTTTTCACCTGGGTAGGAACTCTACTTTGAACTCACATTTTCTGGTTATTAATTTAAATATACTACACTTTTGATTTTTCCAAAGATCACCTTGTCCTTAAGCACAAAGTCCTTCCATATATAAAAAAAAACATTTAAGAATATACTTACTCTATGATTTCGCTATTTACATGTAAATATAAGAAAATTCTTTAAAATAAATGTTCCTAAATAAAAAAAAGTGAAATAGTTGAAATATTTTTGTGTAATGTAAATATTATGACTTTGTCGCCAGATGGAATGAATTTTGTTAAACAATTTTTTAGGAGGGGCATAGACTTATACATAAACGTGCTTGTATGTTGTTTATCTCGATGTTATACTGTATAGTATGTGTTAGTGAAAAAAAAATTCCATATTCTTATCTTTTTCTAAAATATAAAATGGTGCAAAATATAATAAATACACATCTCTGTCTATTTTGTACTGCCTATTAATGATTTACCACTTTGTATAACGTTGAGTTTAATGTTGCAGTCACTATAGCTGTAAACAGTGACTTCTTAGGTTGTCATAGAATTTGTTTGACATTTTTAAGTTAAATTAGCAAATGAGGTATTAAACTTAAAAAAATATCTCATAGTTATTGGTGGATAGAATCTATTATTTTTTATGTTCTCATTCTCACAAGGTGTTTATGTCGATTTAAAAACTCAGCTTTTGGATGATTCAAATAGTTTTATGCTGTGACGTTCATATCCTAAAAGAGAAGTTAGCTACGTGAAGGTTGACATAGGACCACAAATTCTGTCGTCTTTTTCTTAAATCGTGATAAAGTATGGGTTAGGCTTATGTTGTATTGCTTTTATATAGGGCATTTCCACGACAGTTGACAGTTGAAAATACCCCAGTGGTAAAACAATAAACACGACCAATAATTATCAAACAACAAACAAAACTATTAACCTATATTATATATTATTAAATATGCAAGCTCAGCAATTAAAATAACTTTAAGAAACATTTAAGCAAAAGCAAAACCAACTAAACTCAAACACGGTCTATCATTGTAAATCAGCATAACCTCACTATTAAGTACCACGTGTTCTGAACGCATTATTTATTGTTTTACCACCAGGCTGTTGTCAAAATAGTTTATGACGTCACGTGGACATGCCCTATTGAATGAGTTGGTAGCTGTTTAAATTTACTTTCGATTTATATCGCTTTAACGACTATTAGATTATTTTACTTTTATCATTATAAGTTTTCGTTAAAGTGTTCACAAAACACTCATACATATTATAGACTTTGACAGTTCTTCAAACTTCAAATTCGAATGGCCTTTTTGTAACAGGCTATTAGTTCATAAAGCATATAATTTTTTTTCCAAAGGAGCCGTCCCTTCGCCGGCACCACCTCAGCCTCCTGGGCTTATTGTGTATACTTCTAGTGTTCTGACTACAACCTATTCAGCCAATCCGTTCCCTGTATTAGCTCATACAGGTTCTTTGCTGGTTGGTTGTAGAAGTCTTCTGGAGTCATTTGGGCTCTGCCATACAGTTTCTGCCTTCTGTGGTCCAGCGACTCACAGTTGCATAGCATATGCAGAGCTGTTTCGGTATCCTTTTTGCATCTTCTGCATGTAAGGTCTCCGTTATACAGCCCTATTTTGTTTAGGTGCTCCTTTGTGGGAAAGTGTCCCGTAAGTAGCCCCGTTATGGTGCGTAGTTTGTTCCTGCTCATTGAGAGCAGTTCTTTCGCTACTTTTTCTGTTGGTTCTTTTATGAATTTCTTCCCATGTATTTGCCTGGTCGTATTCTTCCAGTGTTTATTGTGTTGTTATTTTACCCACCCTTTTAGCCATGACCTCGTTAAGCATCTGGGATGCCCACAGCAGGTTCGGGTCCGTTCATCAGGGTTGAATATTCTTCTCTTGCGAGTTCGTCAGCTTTTTCATTGCCTGCGATTCCTTTGGGACCTGGGACCCACTCCAGTGTTACACTGCTCCGAGTCGCCAGTCTTCTAAGTTCTTCGCCGCATTCCCATACTAGCCGAGATGTCACCCTATAGCTTTGAAGTGCTTTAAGGGCAGCTTGACTGTCACTGTAGATCCTGATCTGCCTGTTGTTGTAGGCTCTCATATTCTTTGCCCTTGCACATGCAGGTATTGCATAGACCTCTGCTTTAAATACAGAGGCGTATTTTCCAAGCGAGACGATTCCTTCATATTTGCTCGTCTTGCTGTATATGCCCGCTCCAATGCCAAGTTCATTTTTTGATCCGTCTGTATACCAGATCAGTTCATTCGCTCTACTAAGTGGTGGTGCGTTCTCTTCCTCAAGCTCCTTTCGATCTTTGATGACAATCTCGAAGTTCTTGCGAAATATATATATGGTGATCATGTGGTCTGTTGGCATTTTGAAAATGTCATCATCCACATGCCTTATCTCTGTGTGTCCTCTCCCATGTGCACCGTCATGGTCTGATGCTTTTTCCAGTCGGGTTAGTGCTACCCTTGCTTCGCACATTATGACACAATGTAGCAGAGGAAGGTCTAGCATTGTCTCCAGCGCCGCTGTAGGAGTAGTCCTCATTGCTCCTGTAATGCCAATGCACGAAAGTCTTTGCACCTTGCTTAGTTTTAGCATAGCAGAGGATTGACTGAAATTTGGCCACCATACCAGAGATGCATATGTGATCCTGGGAATGATAACCATTTTGTACAGAAGCATATAATTAGAAAGTGGCTAACTTCATCAACATATTATGTAGTGAAAGTTGCAAACATTTGGGAATTCTTAATTTCAAGTTTCTCCTGAAATATTCCCTATAGCTAGAGAGGCAAACCGTAGTTATTACATTACCATTATACAAATATATATCGATATTTCTACAAAATAATTCAATACATTCAATATAATTTAATCATGGCATCTTTGCAAATGTCACATTTCAATTTCACTCGCTGATAATTATTAATCATCTATATTTACTTCTATTCTATTGAATAACGTTGATTAAAAAACATATGGGCAGTCGTAATGGACAAATGTAGAGTTACTTTTATTATATTTTGCACTTTTTCTTTGTGTATTTGGTAGGTAGTTGCTGGTCTTTTTCTATTTAACAAAAACAACGAAATATTTCACACAATTCGAAAAAAAAGGCCTATATACATATTTGTCACTAAAACTAAAACTTATTCGAGACCAGGTAAATTTGGAACGTTGAGTGCTTTAAGAAGGTGATATAAAAAAATTAGAATGATGGGTTTGCTCAGATTTTCAAAGCAAATATGGTGCTGTAACTTTGTGAAAGAAATTGTGATATAGAAATGTTGATAAGTAGGGTTATTACATAATTCGATATATTATAATTATTATATATATTTATATTAGTAGTTGTGAACTGAGTTGAATGAAAACATAAGAATTGCGTCGAACGCGGCATTGCAAAGTTGAACAAAAAGAATGTTTAAAGATAAACCTCTTACAATATGTTAAATCTAAAAAAAATGTATCTGTATATAATTTGATCTTATTGATTACCGAAATTGTCCACTGCCTTAATTAGTTGTACACAATGAGTAAATCGTTGTGCTCTTGATCCGATCCGATCCAATCCAAAAAACAAAATGACCCCTTGGAGCATGTGTTGCCATAAGGTGGATAACTCAGGTAGGTAATCATCTATATTGGTATCACATCTCTACCATATTTTGAGTTATAAGAGAATTTTTGACCTTATTATGAATGGTACTTCATTCAAAGATGTAAGAGGGATTGTTATTTCTCCATTTTGACTAAGTTCAACAAAGAATCCAAGCAACTTTTGGGAAAGTTACCACTTTTTCCAAAAACTGTTTTGAGAGGTTTCAAATCAGGATATTTTTTATTTTTATAAGTTTCATGGTAAACTTTTTAAAAACATTTGAATAAAAAAACTGATAAATTTTTATTGAGCGCTTACAGCAATACTTGCAGAAAAAAAATCAACCTAAGTTATGGAAGACGTGTTTACATCAACTCGAAATATACAAATTATTGTATAGAGGGTGTTCTATTAAAATTAAATATTTATTCATTTATTTTTACATTGTTGTTTCTTTTGGACGCTACTGTGGTAACCTAATCTTATTATTTAAACCTCTACGCAATATTTTCATTACAGCAAGACAACCGGTCAGTGGACATGACAAAACTTTGAAAAATAAAGACCAGACTAAGGATGCGTTCACGAAGAAAGCCGGTTACAAGTAACTTATTTTCAGCGCCTGAGAATTTTATTGTGTGTACACAAAAAACGCTTGCATTTCAAGCATATTTTTTTAGTGTTTTGTCAGCTTTTGTTGAGCGAATGTCTTCCTCAAGTGATGAAGAGTTATTTTTGCTTGAAAATTTTCCTTAACTCCAAATGTAAAGTCAATGCATCTTCTAATAATAATTCTCAGTACCTAATAATTGATAGTAAAATATTATTCTTTCCGTCAGTTTTCATTACCATTATCCTTCCACAACTTATCCACGTGAACTCTATTAGCATGTAGTTTGAGGCGTTTGTCCCAAATAGCCCCTCATCTAAAGAATCAAGATATCAGTTCATCGACATCCATACTGCACAGTCGTTTGTCACTAACTGGTTCGGTCAACAAGAGCCAGAAAACAAGTACAAAACGTTCTTGCGTGCTTGTCAGAACTTGTAGCAACCGCTTACTAGCAACGTTCGGAACAGCGATACATTGCGGAAATGGCCATCCTTTGGGTGCACAGCCATAGCTGTCCCTACCGCGACCGTCAAATCATGCCTTTAAATTCAGTCAATTGAAACCCTGAAGAGGACTAACTCTCCTATAACAGGGTAGACTCAAATTTTGCTTAGCTTGCTATCCGATGATGGATAATTTAAATTTCAAATCAACTAAAATCATGCTCGAAAAAAAAAAAAAAAAAAAAAAAAAAGCCGGAACAGGCGTTGTCTGTGAATGCACACACTTGATACAATGTAGACTTTTCTCACGTCGGCTGGAGCTGGAGAACGCTTGCCAACAAGCGCTTGTAACCAGCTTTCTTTGTGAAAGCACTCTAAGACAGAAGTTAGGTACTGACTAATGAAAATATTTTTCCATCTCGATGTTTAAATTATGGACCCATTTACTTCACCTAATATGTATCTATTATCATCAAAGAAGAATTTGCGAAAAATCCACTTCCATTACACACAAAAAAGAAGTGTTTTGCTGCAATACTGCAATGAGGATCACTGGATAGGATGGAAGAAGTATCAAACACGTGATGCTGATGTTTTTCCAAAAATAACATAAACAATTGCCGAATAACATTTTTTGTACTTCCCTATTTTCATTTTATGTTCGTTTTGCGTGAACTATTGAAGTGTCTTTGCTCTTTCAAATAAACTGAAATTAAACTAAATGAAAAATTATATTTAAACACCCTTTATACAGATACATTTGCACGTAGATTTGAAATATTTGCACCGAAAGAACATTCAGGAACTATACAATTTTCGAAATCGTTCATTACAAAAAATACAATCTAATAAAAAAAAATAACATTTTGATATCCTGAATTTTCTCTTACTGAAAATATGTCGGAAAATTTGTGTACTGTGTTCTCGTTCTTATACTAAAATGTTTATATATATATATATATGTGTAAAAATTTTTTTGATGTTGTGTACGATACAAACAAGTTCATAAAAGTGTCATTTCAAAAATAACGTATGAATAAAGATTTTATTAATGTGATTGATATTTTATTTAAAATAAAATAAAAATCGGCTGCAATTGCATTTATAATCTAGTTAAGGAGGTGAATTGTGGGCTAATTAATTCAAAAATAATAACAGCCACTCTACGAAAAATCTATTTTTGTTTGAAAAAAGCATATAGAATCCCGTTTCAAGTCGATCCTAGCATTTTCGAATTATTTTTCGATATCACTACATTGATTGGACTATTAATGTGCTTTTCAGCTTCATCTGAATCATCACATAATCTGCATGTTCAGCTGAACATTCTGCCCATCTTACAGAGATGGTATCAATACACTTTTGCTCCGGGGCCCACTTGAGAGCTACTCTATTATGGGGCTTCCCAGGTTGAGATTCTTTGTAGATTTGATTTGGTGTTATAAAGTTGTCAGTGCTGCCTTACT